>CM074501.1:8200268-8486544 GCA_037389245.1 Oryzias sinensis | reverse complement strand
TGCACATGTGCTGCAGTGATGAATCATCGTGTTGATTTAAGATGCAGCATCTGTGTCTGGATGATTCCAAATGCCCCTAAGAATCATGGGACATCCACACGTGTGCACGATGGACCTCCTCCTTCAAACTGCTGAACCGGTGGCGGTTCATCTTTCAGCTGATGACACGTTGGGTGTAAAAGGTCAGGCGTTCACAGGCAGCACTGACTTAATGGCTGCTGACGAGTGACGCTGAGGGGGGGACGACATCCACCCCCAGAATAGGCCGATCAGAGAGATATGCAGTCAGACCCATGAGCTCACTGCTGTGACACTTTTTGTCCCACTTAGGCATTTAAGCGCAAACAAAAATGCCACATAAACCCCCCCCCCCATCCTCCTCCCCCTCCCAGCTCAGTCGCCTCACGTTCGGCTGCTGATGTGAGTCGTGCCTCACCTGGAGGTTAGTCATCTGGAAGCGGTAATTGTGATTGGAAGCCGTCGGCGCAGAGATAATGAGCAGCCGCCGCTTCTCGTAGAACTGGTCCAGCAGGGCGGCAGCGGAGCGCACGCCCACGTTGATGTTCATGGCTACGATGACATTGAATTCACAATTAAGTCAAGATATGAAGTGCAGTTGTGGCGCTGCATCCTCTCTGCATAATGTGAGTAGCTCATTAGGTGAAGTGAGATGACAGGCAGAGAGCTGCAGCACACGTTTTCCTGCTTTCCCACAGGTGACGGGATGAAGAGCGATGTTTTTAATGAATACATGCCAGGCTGCTGTTTATGCAGGTTCAAACCACTGACCAGTTATAATGATAATAAAACATTTATTGACCCTAAAAAAAGTCCTAATTAACAATATAAAAAAATTACTTAAAAAAATGACCAAAAAAAAGTTTAAATATTGAATTCACTGTTTTAAAACATCACATAACAGAGATGATCACATGAAACTATGCATTTCTATGGAATTATTAAAAAAAATTAAGCACAGAAAATAGTTAAGCATATTTAAAAGCAAAATATTAATGCTAGTCAAGTGTAGGATTTGTTTTCTTAACATAAATGTATCTTGTATAGCATTCTGCAATTCACAACAATTTTAAATACAAACAGATCTAAAACAGCCCAAAATAGTCCCATCTGAATGTGTGATGAACATACTGCTGAACATACGTGTGCAGGTCGTATCTGAGCCAGACCAGGTGAGTCCGTACTGACACACTCTGGCCGAGCTGCCCTGCAGCTCGAAGCCGCCAGTACAGGTGAACTGACAGGAGGCGCCATAGTTGTCTCCGTCCCCGTCGCACTTCATGTAGCCGTTGTCAGGAGGAAACAGGGGGCTGCAGCGCCGCACTACCAACACACAAATGAGACTCAATATACACAAAAAGATGATAAAAAAAGACATGAAACGTCATTTAAACATCATTTATGCAGATTAAACGAGATGATTTACAACCTTTATAGAGGAATTCAACTAGTTTATTGATGGTTTAGTGTAGTTCTGGTTTCAGGGAAATAATTGGCAGCACTTTCCGTATTGTTTTTGTTCAATCATGTAAGAGAAATGGTTAAACATTAAACTTATCTAAGCAATAAAAGGATTATGCTGCATGAAATAAATGACATAAAGCATGTCTTTCTTTATACTAGAGCAGAGGTGGTTATTTTTCACATTTATGGGGTTATTTAGATACACAGACTTTTGATGCAGGGCAGATTTGAAAGTGAATCGGACTTATTTCGAAGAGAACTGATGAATTTGTGAATATGTTAGATTACAACATGATAAAAGGTTACCCCAAACCCAACAGCTTGTTGAATTGGAGCCGTGTGTTCATAGTTGTCATGGCAGTGGAACATGTCTGTTCCGTGTCCGTTCTGTGTGAGGCTGTCGAGTCCAATCAGCAGCTCCATCCTCGGTTAGGAGTTTGATGCTGAGCGCTCACACCTTTCTTCAGTTTTTGGGAAGAGTCACATCAAATGCTTCTATTTAGAGGACAAATGTTGTGTTTCCTACTTCAAACCTATAGTTGACACACATCAGACATGTTTCATGACATTTCAGTGAATGCTTGATTGGGTTTTCTAGCTAGCGGGGCGTGTTCTTCGTGGCTGCACCATGACATCAAATACAAAAGAGTTGCTGGTTTCAGTCCCCTCTGATTGCTCTACATGTGTTTTGTCTGCTGCGTCATGTTGATGAGAAAATGATGAAGATGGACGCTCCAAATGTGAAGCTGACGGTCTCTTCCCCTGTGGCGTACCTCGCACTCGGAGGCTGAAGCGGCAGGAGCCTTTGTTCCCGGCCCGGTCCAACACACTGTAGGACATCTTGTGGAGTCCCTCCGGGAAGTCCGATTTTGGAGGTTTTCCCTTTAAGATAACACTGCAAAGCACAGTCTTACTTTACACCCTTCATTTGTTTTTGTTTTTTTAAGTCTGTGACACCACTAAAAGAAGACTGACTCAGTTAGGATCCCATCGGCCGTGTCCACACCCTCAGGGGTGTCCCAAGTCACCCTCGCCGTCAGCTTTCCTGGTTCCGCCCACTTATCCTTCAGGTCTGGACATTTGATTTTAGGAGGATCGACATCTACGGGCCAAAGGAACCATTGGCACATTGATAAAAAAACAGGAGAAAATCAGACAACACACTGATTTCAGCACTTTAAAACTAAAGTAGATTAAAAAGAAGCTGCTAAATTTCCATTACTGCTCAAAAATTAATGCGCTTAATATCCATGTGGTTGCTGCATCCTCTGCTGGTAAGCACAGCTAATGATGCAAGTTTGGTCAGATTGAATGCTCTAAAACTGCAAAAGCAAAGTTCATTCCAGCAGAAAGAGTTTTTCTTGAGGAAAGACCTTTAAAGGAGCCACGGTTCAAAGCAGTCATTGCAAGAACACAACAGAAATCACTGCAGTTTTCTTCACAAAGTCTGGAATCCGATAAAACTACTCAAGCTCACCGAGTCCTGATCAAAAGATCCAAATGGATGAGAATCAGAATTCATTTATATAAAACAATTTACTTCTAATAACATTTTTTTTTTTTTTTACAATTTAATGAATAAATTCTGACATTAAAATACAAAAAGCACATCTCAAAGGTTGCTGCAAGGTTTAAACACGTCTCCCCTAATTTTGTAAAGAACAAGAAAAAGAAAAGGGAGAAAAATCTGCTGTGACTAAATATATTCATCTGCACGACTGAAGCTTTGGGTTATTATTGAGCCTCCAGTGCAAATGCAATAAAGGCAATAAAGATAGAAAGAGATTCTCATAAAAATCCAGGTTCTTTCTCTCCGCTCAGATTTAATTGCAGAAGTTAAAATTATTTGGGGGTTAATTATCCATAATATGCTGCATATATTTGTATCTTGTAAGAATCCAAAACCTCCATGAGGAATAATGTTTAACTGAAAGTGCCGCTCTGGTTTGATGAGGTCATGTGATCTATTTCCAAATCTTTTTCTTTCTTTTATTTTAATAATGATTATGCCGTTTTCTACATAGTTTCTGCTGAGCGGCAGAAGTTTATTAGAAATTTGCCTCTGAATTTGTGGGCGGAGCTATTCATGTGGAGCAACCCCGCCCCCTTTCCCCTCCCCGTTGATGAGAGCACAGAGCAGTTAAGGCCTGCCTAGCGTATTTTCTACCTCACAAATAGGTTTTTTTTCAAACTGAATTTTTTTCATCTGCATCTGGGTCACAACAATGTGAATAAAGAAATACTCAGAAATGTAGTTTTCTTCATATATGTCCTCCATCTTGAGAAAAATGCCACAAGAGCATGTTTAAAACAAAGAGTGGGTCTTTAAATTAAACTCCCATCAGGAGTGACCTATTCCATTGGCTGTACAGCTCATGCGTGCATGGTGGACTAAAGCTCATGCAGCCTTACCAGTGCAGGTGGGAATGGCAGAACTCCACATCTTGTTGTACTGGCAGGTCGCCGTCTTCTGGCCCTTTAAGGTGAATCCGGGGGCGCAGAAGAACTCACAGCGAGAGTTGAAGTAGGAGCCGTCTGAGCATTTGTGGCCCCCGTTGATGGGCATGTCCAGTTTGGGACAGCGGACCTCTGCACACAGAGAGAGATTAGTGACTTTAATTCTGCACTGATTCACTATTTACTGATTTATCAGTAGCCTGAGAGGTTACAGTGACGATGGGATCCTTTTTAAATCCAGGCTGAGAATAGAGGAGAAAGCCACTTTTACTTGTAGCTGTTTTACATACGCTCTCGTTTTTATTTATTTTACCTTTTAAATGTTTACATTTTTCTTGTAAATGTAATTTATTGTTTCCTCCCCTGACAAAGAGAATCTTAATCTCCATGGGACATTTCCTGGGTAAATAAAAAGTGAAATAAAAATTAAAAATAAATCCTCCACACAGTAAAACCAAGGTCTTTAATACGGTACTTTCACAGAATCACAGAGAATGTAGCCTCCAGCAAAGGCTACAGAAAAACCATGAAGACAGAAGTGAAGAGGCAGAACTGTTGCCAGCCAACAGGAACTCACTTCTTCTTTGCATATACACCTGTCCTTGGCAAACTAATACTGCCCTGACAGAATAAACATTAGGTGGTCGTATGTGAAAAGAGTTTTATAAAATGTGTTCTATTTGATTTTTTATGTGAAAATACAACAGGAATTCACTGCTGTGGAATATAAACGGACTGATGAGGCGATGACGTCTCGGTAGGTGAACAAGCGGAACGAAAAACTTTAAAATCAACAGTTAACAGAAGTGATGCTATGATCCGTATCTGTTAAAAAATAACAAATATTTTAGGGTTTGTGAAGGACAAACCTTTTCGGACTGTCAGAGTTTGTTTATGTCTAATTTTTTTGTTCCTCCTTCTGTCAGGTGGGGAGGGCTGGTGAGCATGAAGGACCCAAAATGCAGAGTTGGGAGGTACACGGTTCCAGGGCAAGGGGTTTATTATTAGAACAAAAAGCGCTGCAGAGCAGGGACACAAAACTAAACTTACTGTGGTCTAAACAAACAGAGCAGAAGACAGTCAGGGAAGAGACGGTATGGACCAACACACGATGAAGGCAGAGACAAGACTTATATACAGACAGGTCTGACAGGACAACGATCAGGAGAGATCGGAACCAGGGACGTAACACTCAAAAACGTGACATGCAGGAAACCTTCAAAATAAAACAGGAAACAGAACTCAATCGTGACAGAAACAAAAGGAAGTAAATACTAAGGCAAAGACACCTTCCTTATTTTGCCACTTTATCAGGAGTGTAAACGCTATCTAAAAGCAAAAACCTGGAATAACGACATCATGATGGAGCTTCAGGCTCTCATCATTCTTGGCTCTGTAGTGTGACTCAATGTCAGATACTGATACATGTTTATTAGGCTTAATTGATTTGAATAATTGAATTTACGATGATTTGAAGTCACCATGAAATATGTGTTTATTTTTCATAAAAACAAAGGTAATATACGTAACTTCTTGATTCCGGATTTTATTTCCAATTATATAAAAAATATTCTTCAATTTTTTTTTTCTTTCTTTTCTTTTCAAGGTGATACCAAATGAAGTGGAGTCCTGGATTTCATGGTACGATGAGAATTGAGACATGTGGTATGAAGGGGTTCTACAGACTTATTTTTAAAAAACTAAGCTGTAAGTGTATTAATCTCTGTTTTTTAATGGAACCTTTGAAACATTAGTCTATATAAGCATTGACTTGGTGGTGGATTAAGCCCCTAGTAGCTACTTTGGGAGGTGAACATGTCTTAATCCGGAAGTCAAAGGCCTGTGTCTGTCAAGGATGGAGGCTTGTTGAGGACCCAAACCAGCTTCCAGGTAGATCCTAATAATAAGTAAGTAAGTAAGCAAGTGCGTTAAAAAGTAATAAAGCGCACTTCAAAGGCCATTAACCCGCTTATACTATGGTCACTTACAAAAGCAATACATATTAACCAGTTTTTAATCCTTAATTCTTGTCTTTTTTCCGATTTGGATCGCTTTTCTCACAAAAAGCGGACAATTTGTTACATGACGTAACAAATTGTCCGCATCGCACCGCACCACCACATCGGCGATATATATATGCTGATCGTCCCGATTGAATTTGAATACAGCATCAGTTCAGAGAGAAAGTTCACCTCTTACCGCTTGTTTTTGTCCAGATGATGAAGCAAAAGGTGGTTTTAAAGAAGCCGGCGCAGTGATACAAAACATTTAAGCTAGGTGACCGGAACTTCTTTTTTCACAGTGCGGTTATTACTGTGGTCTATCACTTTTTAATGCACACTCAGCAGCCAATCAGAATCTAAGTATTCACACGGACCACGGTATAAAACTTAAATAATGACAAAAAGCAGCATAAAACCAAACAAGAACCTGACAAACAGCGGAGACAAGTAGAAAACCTTGGACTTTAATATATTTGGGGCAATAAACAGAGACAAAAACAGTCAGGTAATTGGAGACTTGACCTGGCGTGCTGTCACTGGAGGTAAAAAAGGAACCAAATTGAGAACTAAATATGACTAAAGGTGAAAAATATAAACCAAAAACTGCACCTATACCATGATATTCTCTTGTTTTATGCCAAATAAATATGGATGCAATGTCTTATTCAATTCAATTCAATTCAATTTTATTTGTATAGCCCAAAATCACAACAACAGTCGTCTCGATGGGCTTCGAAGTAAAACATGAACTCAAAAGGATCACGAATACAAAGAGTTCAATAGGAAAATACTAAAATGAACTAACAAACTGACTAAGCTATGCTGGCATCCCTGCCCTTAGACCCCCCTCCTAAGATCAGCATCTGTGTCCACTGAGCTCTGAAGTGACCCGCCAGGCTTGCTGCAAACATGCATGTGAGCGTGGGTTCAGGTGTTTGCTGGCTCTCACCTCTGCAGGCGTAGTTGGAGGACCAGTGTTTGTTTGCCATACAAACCACCTCAGAGTTTTGCGTCTCGTATCCCCGCTTACAGCGGATTTTACACCGAGTCCCCATCACGTTCTTGTAGTGTTCCCCTCGGGGCGTGCGGCAGCTCACATCTCCGTGTTTCAACTTGATGGGTGCACACCATGGGGTTCCTAAAGGGAGAGGAAGGACCTTTTATGTGGAGAATCAAAGGGGCTGCCTGCCTGTCTGAGCCTTGGAGCGTCAGAGACTGGATAACAAGCTGTTACCTGGAAAAAAAGGTTTGAAGGAACTTTTCTCAGAGGATTGAAAATGTGAAAATACGAAACCCACCCATCTCCATAGGATACGGCGGATTTCTTTTTACCTTCTCTGTGGTTTCCCATGACTAAGATGTACTTTGACAGTAAAAAGCAGACTGTTTTAGCTGAGAAAAAGACATAACAACATGGCTTTGCTTCTTGCACTTCACTTTTTTAATTCAATTTTTGTGTTTCTGTTTTTGCCCCCCAAACATATAGTCAAGAAACTATTATTACTAAAAATATAACGAAATATTTTACCCGTTTTATTCAAATTGTAGCAAAAGCGACACATTTTTTTAAAGTTTTTTTTAATCATAAAAAGGCTTTAAAAAAAAGGTGAAGCAATTTAAAAAAAAAAAAAAAATCCCCAAATGGCAATATGTTTCTCTCTTTATAGACACCAGCCCAGCTCTACAAGGCTGGTGTAAAAAAGTCCTCAAATGAGACCAAATTTGTGGGACAGCGCAGAGTAATTGAAGTCGTTCACTGATCTTCTGCTGGGTCATAAAAAAGCATTCAGCTCTGCAGCCCAACACACATCTGCCCATTTGGAGAAAAAGTGCACGACAGCCTGTTGGCAAAATTTCACCTACAGATCAGTAAAAAAATATTTTGTGAATATATATATATATATTTTTTTTTTTTTTGATTGAATATTCTGATTTTCAAACCAGAAGCTACTGTACAACTCTGACGAAATTTGATAAACAGAAATGTTATTTTTATTTGTATATATAATTATTTTAAGAAATCTTAATATTTGAACTGTAAAACAAAAACAGATTAAATCTAATGAAACCTCCTGACAACTTCAACAAGGTCCTGAAGATTCAAAGATTTCCATGATTTAAATTGTCCTTTACCAAACAAGAAATTATTGTTATTTTAGTTCCCAGTTCTATTGGGAAATTTATTTTTTGATAAGGTCTTGACCTTGAACTCAAAGTAATTATATTTAAAAAAATATATTTTAGAAAATATGTCTAAAATTTTATCTTCGAGTAATGAAAAAAAAATTAGTTTCAGTTTTTGTAATTCCAAAACTGTAATTTTTGTAATAATGCTGTGCCGACATTTCTCTAGAAAGCCATCATCTGCCAAAAGTGCAGCAATCAGAGTTTTAATTAAAATGAATGATATTGGATTTTCCTGTCTGGTTGCATCTTAAAACCATAGTATATATTTCATAAAAATGTTATTGTAAAAACACCATCAATGTAGTCTAATGTATAATATAATATAATATAATATAATATAATATAATATAATATATATAATATAATATAATATAATAATATAATATAATATAAAATATAATATAATATAATATAATATAATATAATATAATATAATATAATATATGTCTTTATGTTAAAATCTAATTGTCTAACTATTTCTTTAGTTTCCGTTTGTTTAGGTTTAGAGATTTTTTTAACAAATAAATCTTCCAAATTTGTATTTGGGTGGCATCATTTCATCAGAAGAACAAAAAAGTACCCATCTATGTGAAATGGTAGTTGAGATTTATCCTCATGTATTTTAATGGTGCGTTTTCTGTTTCAGAAGCCAACCAAGTGCAGTCACCTTTATACCTACGAGAAGACCAGTCCTCGTCGTCTCCATAGGCATAATGTCCTGACCCTAAAGGGGTGACAGACAGACAGAAGACAGGGCAAAGCAGTTCATGTGAAAAGCTGTGAGTTTGAAAGCAGAGTCCTGCGGACGACCCGGAGGCCATCGTTTGTCTGATGTTTCAACTTGATCAGACTTCATGGAGCTTCAGCCTCAGACTAAAAAAGTCCCAGCTGAGAGTTCAAGTCTGAGAGCTATTCAGGAAATCTGTCAGGATAACATTAAAAAGCCCTTCATCTTACTTTAATGAAGTGAGACCATCCCAGTTGCCAGGGGCGACGGAACATTTCAAAAAGTGCAATTGGGCGATCGAAACCATCAGGACTGTTTAGTAAATTTAAACAGAAAAAAATAGAAAAAACAGCATCCAGTTTCCACAGTACTTGGTATCCTTACGTGTACATTACTGTTATTGCTTGTAAAAATTGGCCTATTTGTGCTCAGTTACCTTCTAAAGTGCTGTCAAATTACATTAACCCAAACATTCCAAATGAAAAAGTTAAAGAAGTTAACGTATGACGTCACACATCCCTGCATTTTTCAGTTGCTGTGTCATCAAAGTCTCCTCAGTCTTAGGAGCTCAAGGAAACTTGACAAACACGCTTGTATCCTTAACGGAAAATGTTTTTAATTTGTAAGTTAAATTCCCAAATATAAAAAGATCGTGTTCCTTTAAGTTCCTCCAAAAAGTTGCCATTCTGAGCAACTTTTAAGGTTAGAATTTGTGTGAAAATAAACAGTCCTGTGCTCTTGTGATTTTTTAATTTTTTTTATGACATCCTGCTAAAGTCTGTTGAAAAATGGAAAGTGCTTTCAAACTCCATTTCCCAGAATCCTTTACTACTTTACCTGCATTCAGAGGCAGCCTGAACTTTCAACACAAGTCATTCAAACGGGGAAAAAGAGCAAAGCTAACGTCCACACCAGGCAGGTGATGCGCGCTGGGTCTTGACCGTGCTTTCAACATACGGCGTTCCCACTGGACGCTCGCTGCCCGATGCTAGCGCACGTACTCACACGTTAAAGAGGCTCGGATAGAACGTCAAAGCAGTGCAAGTCTTGTAAATCTTGCCCTAAGGTTTTTTCTTTCACAGCTCTATTCCGATAAATGAAAGACTTTTTAATTGGACGTGGCTGCTTGAACGGTGTCAACAAAGCTCCATTATAGTTTCCCCTTTTAATTCAGGGACGTTTGGTTTGAAAATTTGCGAGTTCTTGGTCACATGCCCGGTGTGAACACAGCTTCACGGAGCAGAGTTTAGTAAATGCTGAAAGACAAATGTGATGACCAATTTGTCTTTCATTGAGAGGCAGAGCCGGCTCATATTTAGGCAGTGAGCATGGGGGACGAGGGTGTGGAAGGGGTTGGGATCAGAAGGGAGGGGCGTTTAATCCTATAGCTTGTAATGGAGTCCAGTGTGAGTGCGTCCACTGTTCAGGATCTGCAAAGGCGTGTTCAAACCTCCCAGCATCATACGTGAACCACGCCTTCCAGGAGCCTGGCAGCTTCATCCATTTGCTACAGTCTTTATTTTGGCTTTCCTTCAGGGTAACACAACTCTTTCAGCTGTTACACACACGCACACACATCATGGATGCAGACCACACTCCGTGGAGGGCAGGGAGTAAACCCACGCACCGTGACTGGGATTCAGCGGTCTGATGGGAAAACTTTACCGTCTGCTCCTTAATGGGGCGCAAAGACAGTAAATAAAAGCTAATTACAGTTTTCACGCGTCTGGGGAAGAGCATGAGAGAAACACAATTCAAAGTGAGCATCTTTTTCCAGCTCCACATGCTTCAGGAAAACCAACAGCTCTGCCAGACTAAGCAGGGATTCAATAGGATGTGAGGATTGACACTAGAATCAAATTAACGGAAATATTAAGAGTTTTTTTGGGGCCTATTAAGGCATTCATGGCATTAAAATATCCGAGGCTCCATGCATCAGTAAGTTACTATTATTGGCCTCATTCTTGCCCAATTTTCTCTCAAATGAATTATTGATTAGATGAAGAAACCGTTTTTTTTTTGTTTGCCTCTGTTGCATCCTGAATTACTTTCTAAAAAAACGCATTCATTGTTTTCTTATGCAGAGATGAACAATCATTCAGTTTTGTCAGAGTCTCATGTTCTCTTTTTGCCCAAAAATGAAAGCCATCTCTGTTTCACTGGTTACCAGTTTTTAATACGATTGTTTCCTTCTGACAACTTGAACTTTTCTAATCAAAGACAATTGACTGAATTTGTATTTACCACAAAAACTTTTTTCACTGTGTCCCTTCGGAATTAAAAGATTAACTTTGATTCTTATTTCACCTAATTACAGAAGAAAAAACAGAACTTTGTAACTAAAGTGAATGTTTTAAAATTTAGCAGCCAAAAAAAATGTTTTTTGACAAAAAAATCCCCAAAATAAAACGAAAAAAATGAAATCTGTGTCCTAAATGTTGTCAAAACATGAAAGCAGGAGAAAATCTATACTTATATTAAAGGGTAAAACTTTTTTATTTAATAATATTAAAAAAAATTCTTATAAATCTCTAAGAAAAGTCAAACTTCTGCCAACTTTTAGCGCATTTGCTTACAGTGACTGGTTTGTGCTCAAACCTTTAATATTCAGCCTTGAAGTGCTTTTTTTGTGATAAATATTTTAACAGAACCACAGAATAATTAGAACACACACACACCCTCTCTTACTTAGGTCAACGACAGCCTCATCTGCTACAATGAAGTGTCAGCGTTCTTCCTGAGTTCAGTTAGTGCTTGTTCGTGAAAAATTCCACATTCAAGGAATTCAGAAGGCAGGAAAAGGCAGCTCCTGGTTCTTCCTCATTCATTTTTTATTTTTTGCATTAATCTGTCAAAATGACGAGCTGGGGAGTCACAGCCAGCGTCCTCTTCAACATCATAGCGCCGAAGACTTTGCCAAGCAAGAATAGAGCATAAACGGCAGGAACTTGTCTCTCTGACGAGCCTCCTTTAAAATGATTGAGTCTGATATTCTAATTAGCTGCTCCCTGTAGGGCCTGTAGTGCAAACTGTTGATGTAAGATGTAAGACAAAAAGAAGTTCCGGTCACCTAAATTAAATTTTCTGTATCGCTGCGCCGGCTTCTTTAAAACAACCTTTAGCTTCATCATCTGGACAAAAACAAGCGGTAAGAGATGAACTTTCTCTCTGGACTGATGCTTTTTTCAACCCAACGGGACGATCAGCGTATATAATTATCGCTTTATATTGCAGAATCTTGGCTGTAGCGGTGGTGCGGCGTGTTGTCATGTTACCATGCCAAGGCGACGCACCACGTAACAAATAGTCTGCTTTTTGTGAAAAAAAGTGATCCAAATCGGAAACAAAAACAAGAATTAAGGACTAAAAACTGGTTACTATTTATTTTTTTTGTAAGTGACCATGGTATAAGCGGATCAATGGCCTTCGAAGTGTGCATTATCACTTTTTAATGCACTTCGCGGGAGCAACTGCTTGCGTTAATAAGTGATAATGCATACTTCATCCGCCACTAACCCTTACTTATGTAATTTGCTAATCATTATTATTTTAACTGAACAATAAAAATAAACATGATCAGAGACACATCGATATCTTTTAATACTCCAAGGATGGAGAAAAAGTTCTCAAAAGAAGAATTTTAGTTTTTTATTTCTATTTCAGAACAAAAACAATGTATTTTTTTCGGTATTCAAAATATTTTTGACTGTCGTCTATCCTAAAAAAAATTTATTTTAGCGGGAATTTCCTTCTTAAATGTTAGTTTTATAACAACAGAAAAAGTAAAATCAAGTCTCACACATGGACCAACTTTCAGAAGGTGGGGGGTCGACGACAAACCAACCATTATAATGTTTTGTATCTTAAACTAAATGACAGGGTTTAGGCTTCCACAAAGCTCCAACTGCTGACCTCTCATCAACTCTCAAGGTAAGCTGATCATTTACACCAGCAACGGTTATGAAAGTAGAACCTAGGAGGCGCAGCGGCTCCCAAATCTGTAAGAGCCCCAAGCATTTGTTTACATGGCATAACATGTTGAAGAGGATTCAATCAAGGTGGGGGCAGGCGGTGAACAACAATCTGAACTGTTCCTGCCGCATCACAACTTTAGATTCTAGACTATTTTGACGGTTCATGTGAAGAAACATGCTTCTACACGCTGTTACTGCCTCTTAGTTAGTGCCTATGTAGGTCCCATAACCGTTCGGCCTGGAACTTCCGTTCGGGGTCCTTTTGACTGAAGGTACCGTCGCACTACGGTAACCGCACTAGGACAAACAACGTAGCGTTGAGATCTGCTCGGGCTCTACAAATTTTAATTTCACATTCCCTTTTGTAACTTGCAGAATCTCTTTTTATAAAGAGATTTTTCCACAATCCGCTTGTTATTCCTGTTTAAGTTCAGCCGTGGCTGAAAATGTTGTCAGCACGGCTAAATTTTGTTCTTCCGGGTCCGTTCTGCCAGTAATAAAGCACTGGGCGCACGGATTAAAAAAACTATAAGCGAACATGCATTCAATAATAATCATAACAATTATAAAAGCACGTTTAGAAGATAATTTCGCTTTATATCGGAGCTGTGTTTGTTTACAACAGACATCATAACATCTTCTTCTATGGTAGTATTGTAATTAGTCCAGACCAATCACTATCTGACACGTCATTGGACCAACGGACAGCCAATCGTATAATGTGACAGCATTAGTCCCAGGACCCCGAACGGAAGTTCCAGGCCGAACGGTTATGGTACCTACACCTCTATCATCTTAGATACAACAGACTTTCCCACGTTTTACTAACCCATCTTTACTGTAATCTTTAGTTTTGTGGCGGAAAATTTCATTTGCACTTCTGAGTACTTGATTCAAATTATTGTGAATCTGGAGCAGATGGAAAAAAAATGGCATTTGAAAAAAAAAAATCATATTTGTGACAAGGAAAATCTGCTGGGCGAGCCAAAAGATCCCTGCGCCGCTCTATTCCCATGTGTGGGCTTGTAGACGACTAGATCCACGTACGTCTTTGAGCTGGAATCTTGAATATCAGTTCCCTATAAATGTCTCTTTATAAAATGATCAATGACTTTTGAAGCTTTTTTTAAGGGTTTTGTGTAGTCGATGAAGTATTATTCATTTCTCCATTGAAAGAAAATACCTATTGACTTGACCGACATTTAACAGCAAATTTAACCAGACCTGACCTCCCAAAACATTTGTTCTGGTGTTGTCATTTGTTTGGACCTGGGTCAGTCTCCCATTCTTCTCCCACACTTCCCTTTAGTCCACGTTCACAAAAGCACAATACCTCCAAACCAAAGGAAAGTTGTGGGGGCATTTTATGCGGAAGCTATATCCTGTTTTTGTGAAAATGCACATGTCAATGCCTGTTTTTTACCTGACAGAACTTTCTATTTTCTTCCTTTTCTCTTCCTATCCATGGATAGGGGGGGGGGGGTTTGCTGGCTTTTACCCAAGTTCTTCCCAACACAAGCAGGACTTCTCTTCCCAGAAACTGAAACCGCTTTGGAAAATAGGCTTTTACAAAACCAGCCCAAAAAAGGGGTTTTAACTGTGGAAAAAACAAGAGCCTCCAGAACAGATCTAGAACTTTTCCTCCTGCTTATCTCAGGAGATGATGCCCTGGTGCAGCCAGACATCTATGCACAACTAATAAAAGGCCTAATTGACTGCCAGAACAGGCATAAACAACCCCCTGTAAAATAAACCCCTCATAAAAGCATGCAGACACGCAGATAGCAGGTTTTTTTTTGTCTGTCAGTGTAAATCTGCTTTGCAGCGTGTAGTCAAGTTACAGCCTGTATGATCTTGTGGTCGTGGTGAGCCACTCTGCAACCCTCTACAAGCACCCGACCGCAAACTACATCCATACCTCCACCATGAAGTAAATCCACCCCCTATGACAGGGGGGTGACACTTTGTAATCTTTGGTATTTAATGCTTTTCTGCATAAGAAAATAAACATTTTAACAAACAGGAAAGACAAATATCCCTGTTGCTTTCATAGAATATAGAAATCTTTTTAACCCTTAGTAGTCCAGGGTCTTTATAAGCATTTTTCTTTTTTACTTTGCAGTTTGTTCTATTAATTTATCTTTAAAACTATTTTTGCAGCAATACTTGATATCAATATCATAAGTTCTAACAGCTTTTGTTTTTACTGATATATTCTGATTATATATATAGCAGTTAGTATTTTGTGGGAGCAAATTTGCATTTTGTGCACAAAAAATTGCATTGTGTAGTCACAAATTAGCATCTTGTGTGCAAAAAGTTAGTATTTTGCAGCCACAATTAGCACAATGAGGGCACACAATTGTATTTCGTGGGCAGAATTGTCATTTTGACTGCACAAAGTAGCAACTTGTTTTCAATTAATATATATTTTCTGTGTAAATATTTCCGCTTTGTGGGTATAAATGAGTATTTTGTGTGCACAAGTTAACGTATGGTGTCTACTAAATAACATTTTTCAATTAGTAACTGGAATTGATGACACTTAAATACCCATTTTTGCTCACAGAGTGCTAAGTTGTGCCCACAAATGAAATGATTTATTTTGAGGAAACATTTTAGAATGCCACGTTCAGGGCTCCGTACCTTCACTCTTCCAAAAGGCAAGAACTGAGCAGATTATGTGGAAACAGTGGGGCTCTTTGACTGGAGTCTGTCCCCCACGTGCACACTGCACTCCCCCCGCTTCACACCCCCCTCCACGTAAACAGCAGCGGCTCAGCAGAAGCCCCCCACCCTCAAAAAAAAAGGAAAAAGAAAGGAAAATCCTCCCAAAGTCAAAGATCGGACTCCACAGAGTCAGTTCTTACCTTCATACCCGGAGGTGAAGCCCAGCTGGAGCAGGAGGAGCAGCAGCGGCTTCAGGTCCATGTCGGGGCTCCTTTTCGACGAGGGGGGAGAGCAACCTGAGCGCAGTCCTGCTCCGTCCGGACGGAGGTCTCTCTCCTCCAAGGCCCGCCTCTCCTGCAGCGAGGGAGGGAGGACCCGGGCGCCGCGAGGGAGCAGGAGGCAGGCGGAGGAAACGCAGGAGGGCTGCAGGCGGAGCAGGACCTCCGAGTGCTGGAAGTTCAGCATTCCGTCTTCCTCTGACTAGATTTCATGGATCCACAGCCCTCCTGGACATTCAAATCAACCAACACCATCATTCTGTGAAACACTTCAATTTGCTCCAATCCTTTGTAAAAAAAAAAGTTGTGGGATTTCTATTGTAAAGAGCTTTCAAATCCTTTAAAGACCAACTCCTACATGAACATTTGGTTTGTTAACACGTTCTTCTGGTATTGTTTTCATGATGGAGGTCACCAGTGGCGGTTCTACACTAACTGACTCCCCCGGGCGAGTAAACCCCCCCAGCGCCCTCTCACATGTACAAATTTGACGATATCCTTTTGTGTTTTTTGTCAAACTCAGGCGCCATGAATCCAAAACACGCTTTAGGTTGCGGGCCGATAAACAAACAGGGGGGTGATGGGAAATCAGCGCCAACAGGTCCGCACACAACTTAGAGGGTGAATTTGTAACGAACTACTGCCGCTCTGCAGAAACTATGAAAACAACAGTTTTTTCTTTTTTTTTTTTTTTCAATTTTAGCTCAAAACGGGATAATCATAATTAAAAGACCACTGGGAACGCTTTGAAAATAGATCAAAAGCTGATCGGAGAAGGGTGAATAATCAGAGGACCTGACTAGTATGAACTGAAAATGTATATATAGAGGATACTTAATGTAAATAAAGACAGCTATGAATAGACAAATTAACCTTGAGTTACTGACAGAGGGACAACTCAAAACAGAACTTTAAGAAAATGAAGCTAGAATTTACAATCCTCACAGTACCCCTTCCCTAAAGGGGAAATTCTAGATGCCCTATCGTATTAGGGAGGAGGGGGCCAGGGAGAGCAACAGAACAAGAGCAAAGCCTGAAACCCCTTTAGGTTCCTGCCACTAAATACAGGTGAGGAATATCATGGAGAACAGGCAGGATGAGGGTCATTCCAGACAAGTCACCTCAGAAACATAAAGAGGAGCAACCCTGGTGACCCTCCTCCGAACAGGGAACAAGATTACAGACGAGGACCGGCAGCAGGAACAGGACACATGAAGAGGAGTGGCTCACATGACGAGACGTGGTTTGGTCGTTGCAATTCCCCTCCAGATCAGACAGAAGCACAGATAGGAAAACTGGTGTAGGACTCAAAAATATTTTAGAACCTGATTTTCAAGGTTTTTTTATGCTGGAAAAAATAAAAAAACAATACCTTTTTTATTCGTCTTACAAATTATGATTGCAACCTCAAATAAACATTGATGCCACACAACAACTCAATAAGTAAGAGAACACTTAAAAATCTACTCCTAATAATCACAACGTAACATTACAGCTGCTAGTCTTTAATAATTAATGTTCCTACAAATTTACAGCAACACTAAAAGATTTTCTGAGGAAAGGTGCTGCAAATCTGACTTTATGCACTTCTGCACACATGCAGCTCGACTGCAGAGATAACTGGGAGAAAACGTTGTTCTAAAAATAACACGACTCCTCAGTCTCATTCGGGTTGGACCTTCTGGAAAGTGGATCTACTTCATGCGACATTTGGGCGAAAACCTGAAGGTCAGCTGAGACAACAAGAAATATCTGTCACATGTTTGGGCTTTTTATCAACTTCTTGCATTCTGCACTCCAAGATGAGGCCATCTGCCCTACAGATTACATTCGAAAATCGATTACTGAAACAGAACTATGGTCCCAAACAGCATCTCGTCTGTTTTCAACAGGTTCTTTTTATTTTATTTTAAATCCAACAAGGATTTGAACCAAATACCATCTTTTCTGCCAAGAAGCTCATAAGTATTTGTCAAATATTTTAGGCCCAGTTAGAACTTTTGTTTCAAATCTGTGAATTAAAAATAACAAAAATATCGATGCATCTTTTACCTTTGACACTTAAAGTTTGGAGAAATTTAATCTCTGCGTTCATCAGTGCGTGAATGTTGGAGTTGGGTCCAAACAATCAAACAGTTTGAGTGTTATGACAGGAATTTAGTAAAAACAACGCACCCACCCGCTAGCCAAAAGCGCTTAATCCCTTACCAGGTAACGTGGTTGCTGGGGCCTATCCCAGTGACTGTTGGGCAATTCTTTGGTTGATTAGAGCTTACAATGTAAATAAACTGCATGTTTTTCTTCAATTAATATTTCAGAATAATTTTCTTTTTCATCATTGACACACTTCGCACTGTAGTGTACCCAATACATCTTTTTAAAAATACAATTAATTTTTTAAGTGTGTTAAAATTGAAAAATACAAACACACTTGTAATGAGGTGTAGCTTCTTTACTAAAAAAAAAAGAAAAAGAAATTGAGGATCTTTTAGGCAAAAAAATGTCACAAATATTCAAGAGTTGATGTGATTTGTTGGTTTCACATGAGAAAGACACATCTGATGCTTTTATCTTTTAAAATATGTTTATTTTCAAATCCTTTGAACTTCAGTGACATGAAAGGCTAACAAATATAATTATTCTATCTACAAATGTCACAAACTGTGGTTGGACTGACCTGAGATCTTTAAGAATATCAAGTGAAGCTAAAGTGCAAATATTGCTGCTTGGGCCTCAGTATGGAGTCCATCCATCTGATCCCCTTCAACGTGACTAATGGCGTCCTCGCTGTGATGTCACAGGAAGTTCCCCTCACTGAATGTCCAGGTATTGAGGCAGAACGTCGTTCCAGAACTGCTGAGGGTCTTCCTGTTTCTTCTTCACGGCCGTCTGCTTCGTCCTCGGCGCTGGCGTGGGCGCTTCTTCCCGTTTGGCTTTTCTGTCCGATGAAGAAAGCTTCTGTGCTTCATCTTTTCCTGTTTTTGCTACTTCATCTTCCTCTTTCTCCTCCTCTTCTAATTCTACTCCTTCCTCTTCTTCATCTTCTCCCTCCTCTTCCTCTTCATTCACTTCCTCCTCTTCATCTTCAACTTCTTCACCCTCCTCCTCTTCATTTTCTTCCTCCTCTTCCTCTTCATTCACTTCCTCCTCTTCATCTTCAACTTCTTCACCCTCCTCCTCTTCATTTTCTTCCTCCTCCTCCTCTTCATCTTCATTCTCAACTTCTTCCTCTTCTCCCTCCTCCTCCTTTCCAACTTCTTCACCCTCCTCTTCATTTTCTTCCTCCTCTTCATCCTCAACTTCTTCCTCCTCCTCTTCATCTTCCTCCTCTTCCTCTTCTACACTTTCATCTTCTTCCTCCTCTCCTTCCTCCTCTTCACTCTCCATACCTTCTTTATCTGACTTTCCCTCTTTGTCGTGTTCTTCATCTGTCTCTTCCTCACTTTCAGTTTGTTTGATTTTACTGTCTTCCTCCAGACTATCTATTTCCTCCTCCTCCTCTTCTTCGGTACCATTAGGTTCCTCTTCTTCCCTTCCCTCATCTTCCTCATCGGTCTCCTCTTCCTTATCGATTGTACTTTCTTCTTCTTCCTCCTCCCCGGAGTATTCTTCATCTTCCTCTTCGTCATCAGTTGCTTCATCATCTATGGAAGCTTCTTCTTCATTTTCCGTGTCACTGGTTTGCTCTGCCTCTTCTTCAGCTGAGCGAATCTCTTCCTCGTCATCTTCCTCTCTTGGACTCTCCTCTGCTGACTCCATTTCATGCATCTGACTGTCAGAGGAATCATCACCTTTTTGTTCCTCACTTTCCTCCTCTTCCTCACTAAGATCACTTTCTTCCTCACTTTCAGTGGATCCACCAGTGTCACCTTCCTCTTCCTCTTCACTCTTGCTGTCTGAACTCTCCTTTTCATCTTCACTCACATCAGCTCCTACCTCCTCCTCCTCTTCCTGCCCTTCATCACTCAACTCTTCAGCTTCAGACTCTTCTTCCTCCTCTGCTCCTTCACTTACCTCTGAGTGAGTCTTTTTGTTTTCCCTACTGCTCTCTTCTTCCTCCTTTTCTGATGCATCACTTCCAGCATCTTCCTCATCAGCGTTGGAGCTTGCTTTCTCCTTCCAATCTTCTTCCTCCTTTCCCACATTCAGGTTACCCTCTTCTTCAGCCTCTGTGGAGCTCCACGTGTCACCTCCCTCCCTGTTCTCCGTCTGCCTTCGTTTCTTGTCCTCATCCTCACTTCTTAAACTTTCTGGAGCATCTTCATCTTCTTTCCCCTGAGCGTCTCCCATGAGAGAGCTCACAGGAGCATCTTCTGTCATGCTCTCCTCCATTTTGTTAGAGCTCACATGTGTGGCTGAGGAGGAGATGGACTGAACTTCCTGCTGCCTCGTGAACCGTTTGGCTCCGAGCGGCGTTTTGGGCAGGGAGGGGGTGTCTTTGTCACTGTCTGAATGGAAACTTACCACATTGGTCATGGCCTCGCTGAGGAACCCTGCAGCGGCGCCGGCCATCCCCATGGCGGGAAGAAGCGACGCAGCATCTTGAAAATGCTCTTCCCATCCCGATTTCTGCTCCTTGAGAATCTGAGCCTCTTTTCTGTCCACCTCAGCCGGGAGCGACTCGGCACCTGCAGGATGAGGGCTTTGAGGGGATTTGTCCCCGCTGACAGAAAGCACCTCTGTTCTTTTAGGGCTTTGTGAGGAAAACCCGTCATGATGCGACGCTTTAGTCTTCTTTTTCTTCTTATCTTCTAAGCCTGGACTGACGACCTTAAGTTCTCCTGGTTTAGTGCCGAGTCTCGCTTTAGCTTCAGATTCTTCCTTCGCTTTAGGTAGCGTCTGCTTATTTGCTGACTGCACTTTGATTTCTCGAGCTGCTTTTTTTACGCTTTTGGTTGAGCTTTTACTGTCTGGCTTAGCCTTTGGCTCCCGACGTTGTCCTTCATGCTTCCCAGACATGACTTCCTTAGTATGAACTTCAGCCCGCTGTTTACCACAGGACGGCTGTTTTTCTGGCTCCAGCTTAGAGCTGCGACTTTTCGCCGGTGCAGCTTTGACCCTGCGCTTTTGCTTTGTTGGTGTTAAGTCCACTCCGGTCTCCTGTTGCATCTTTACACCTGATTCCACCGTATTGTTCCAGGATGTTTGATCAGTGAGAGCATTAGTGTTAACTTCATTTCTCGGTGGGAGCTTCAGGGTTGATGAGGAAATCTTCTCTTTTACCTCTTCCTTGTTGGCATCCACATCCTCTTTCCCTTCAGTCACTGCCTTCTGGACCTCTGGATACCAAAGGAGCTCGCTTCTCTTTCCGTGGTTTGCTGTTCCCAAACTTGAGAGCCTTTTTTTGGTTTTTATTGTCTTCTTGTAGATGCTCTCTTGGTTGGACAGGAATCTGTGCTTCCTTGTCCTCGTCTTTGTTGCTTCTTTCTTCATAGAGCTGGACAGAGGATCTGTTGTTGAGGCTTTTCGGCCGTATGGATCCCGTTTCTCATCAAAATAGAACGCTTGTTTCCCCTTTGAAACTCGTCCGTGAGATCTGTCCTTTTGGTCTACCTGTTAAGACACAGCAAAAAACATTTTTAAAGCAGACATTTAAAAAAGGACAGGGTATAAAAATTCAATGCTGCCCAATACCTTTTTAAGAAGGGTAAAAAGGCACATCCCCATGAGAAATTAAGGGTTGATTCCATTTAGGATTCTTGATTTTTCAAGAAACACATGAAGTATACATCATGGAAGTCAAACCATTGCAGCATCTTATCAGCAAAACAGGCCTGATGACCCATGTGGCTTATGGTCAATTGTCATGCTCAACACCTTGACAGGAAATGCGGACAAACAAGCCCAACAGTTGTTAGGATCCGCCCAAGAAGTCATCCATCAAACCAAAATCCCCCTCGTCTTGTGCAAATTTTTTAATAAAAGGTAAAAAAAAAAAAATTAGGTTTATAAAAGGGAAAAATACTCTCAACTTGTTTACTTTAGATTTTAAAGGGTAAGTTGATAAGTTGGTCTGCCGAATTTCAAACTGAAAAATTGTTGTTGTTTAATAATGATTAGTAATACATATATTTCTATTAGGGGTGTAACAATTAATCGATGGATCGTGTGTCTTGTTGAAACCAAATCGATCTGTCTGAGGCAGAATCGACCTACACCATTAAGAAATGATTTCAAAATAAAATAAACTGATAATCGCATCGAAATTGGAAACTACCACATGGATTGAGACATGGTACATTTATTTTCCTAAAACATAAAAACCACCAAGTGCATCACTTATGAACGGAAAAAATAAACTTTTTGAGCTTTTAGGTGTATTATAATGTTCATTACTAACAAGAAAGCCCAAAGCAGTATTTTGATCCATTCACACATTTCTGAGCATTCCTCCAAAAACGCACCAGCCCTCTCCCAACCCACCAACCAACTCATCCTTAATTAAAAATTTGTTATTTTCTGTGCCAAATACATTCTCATATGGATACTAATGGCAGAGACAGATTCATTCTTGTTTATTTGTACACATATTGAATTTACACTTTATTATCTTACAAGAATTACCTGCACTGTTCAGTACCAGGTATTTATCTCAGAGTCACACTGGTTGAAGTTTGTTTTCTAAAGATGTTCTTGATTTACTTTAGGTCAGTTCAAAATGAAGCAAAATTGAAAGTGAAACCAGACAATATCAAAACAAATCATTGCTAAAATGAATCGTTACACCCCTAATTTCTATATCCTTGGTTTTGTTGACTCGTATGTAAAATACATCTTCACAAACCTGACTTGATGGTGTTGACAGCCTAAGAAAACTCCCAGAATTCATCTGCATATCTTTCCGGTTTGCTTACTTTAACACTGGATGTGGACTCAGATGAAATGTGGAGAGACTCCTGACAATTTTTCCAAAGCGCAGAGCGTCTTCACATGAGCATGTTTGAGCAAGAGCTTTCAGCATTTTATTATTTTTCTGCAACCCAGGCACAAACGTCTGATTAGTTTTTCCCCTCAGTTCTAAAACAAGGCAGGACGTTTCTTCTCAAACACGTATGCACATCTGCTTTCCAGAAAACACACACGCATAGAGTGCATGTGCTGATGTGTGCACATTTCCTGGAAAATCTGCACGTCTGTGTTTTCTGCCCTGGAGAGACTTTCACTTCCAAAGGAAGGAGGAGGAGGAGGGGGAGGACCCTCGAACCGGATGAATCTCCGGGTGGAAAGATGTTTGCCTTCTGCATTTAAGTGAAGCACTTTCACACAAAATCGTCTCACCGTGTTTGGGGAAAAGTCACCCCCTCGTTTTTGCACATCCTGAGTGGCTCGTCTGTGCAAAGCCTCTCCCTCTGTAACAGCAGACAGGACTTTGTCATTGCAGCTCGTTTCTCACGGGGGACATTTCTGTTAGCACCACAAGTTACCAGCTTTCATTGAGGCAGAATCCTCTTTCTCGCTGATGTTTTCATCAAAAGCCTGCCGCGTGGGTCTGCTGGGCTCTTTAGGTGGTAAAGGAGAGAACAGTTTGTCGCTTAGGGCCTTTTGGGAGCCTGCTGCTTTCATGGCCCTCGTTTGAGCCCTCTTTTCACTAAGTACTGCCTTCTTGGGAGTACATTTGATGGATTTAGGTGAAAGTAAAGAAGAAGGTAACTTTTCGGGTTTAGACGTTAAGCAGTCAAAGGCAGAAGCTTTACTCCGACTTGATGACACAGATCGAGAACTGGATGGCTTTGAGGATAAAGCTGGACTCAAAGGGGATACGGACTGAGATCTGGGGGATAGAAGCGGGCTTTCTCCTGACTTCAGCATGGAGGATGATGGGGGTTTAACCATATCCCTTAGAGTTTGGATATTTCGAGATATTTTCCAGGAGCTGTTCAGGAAGTCTGAATCAAGACGAGGGAGTTTGAGAAACGTCTCTCCGAGCATCTCCTGAGAAAGTTTCTGGAAAAAGGAGACAAAAACACATCAGAGTTTTGAACTGTATCTGATTTATCAACTTTCACTATAGTTGTGGTGATTTGATGCAACACTGCCTCCTAAAGGTCACAAGCTATTACTGCAACCATTTAAAATTTAAATTGTGCATAATTTCTCCCCTTATATTTTCACATAAATGTCATAACTTTTAAAACAGAAGACAATTTTTAACATTTGGACATATGTGTAAATAGGTATCATTTATTTAAATAAGTAAAACATGTTTGTATTTTTTTTTCCTACTTGTCCAATAGATGAGCAAACAGATGAAAGCTGAAGGCCTCTTGTGTTGGACAGGGGGTTGTAAATCTTCTGACACACAAGGTGTATATTTGAATGAACCCCTTTTGTAATTTAGGCTAAACTTTATTTGACTTTTATATTGATTATATTTGTAACCATTTTTTGTTGGACTGGACAGAAAAGAAGATGGGATGTGTGTGTGTGTGTATTGGGGGGGCACAAAAAGTAAGGGGGGGGGGGTTAGGGAAATAAGAGGATGATTATAGAAGGGGGAAATTTATAAGCATTACTGTCAGGTGTAAATGTAAGGTCTAAAAGGGGCGGGGCCTGTCCACAGTTGGTAGCACTAAAATGTTACCAACGTTTTCACAGACTAACATTTCAACATTAGGACTACAGTTCACACACGCATACTTATGCATACAGACCAACACATGTAAAGCATTTGATTCAGTCACACAAACTATTGGTGGAACAAATTGTGGATGATAGAATGTAAATAAAAAAATTAATAAAAAGATGCAGGGTGCCCGGTCATCCCCACACCAAGACCCCCGCTGAAGTGGCAGTGGTAGCCAGGACCCTCCCACACACCAGTGTGGTATAACTGCCTGCCGGGCAATCACACAGCCACATAGTCCGGGGCCAGCAGGACCATCACAGGGGACCCCCAACGCCAGAGAGTAGTAAAGCACAGGAACACAGAGAGGGCAAGCTCCAGCCCAACCAGAAGAATAGCCCCCCCCGGCACACCAAGGGGCCCCGCCCCAAGATGAGGAGCCCACCATCACCAAGGAGTTCTGAGCATCTCCTCACCCCCAAGCATGTTAAACAGTATTCATTTTTTCTTTCAAAATGAAGAAATTTTCATCAAAACTGATAAGTTATTCCAAAGTTCTGAGACAGCAAGAAAAAAAAATCAATCTAAACGCACATTTATTCTATAAGCTGCACTTTTGTTTTCTTAAAGATCCACTTCGATGCAAGTTGTGTTTTTGGTGTCCTCAACTCGCTCTTGTGGAATTTTTCTCATGATACAGACAGAAAATTAGGCTTAAATTGCATCTCTGAGTATTTCTTCAATTAAATTTAGTGAATCAGGAGCAGATTGGGAAAAAAATGCTGTTTACAAAAGCTTGTAGTTGTGATGTAAAAGCTACAATCAGTTCCCTGCTCCGCTCTATTCTGATGCGTCCACTTGTAGACGACTAGAACAAATTCCCTCAGCTGGGTTTTATTATTTTTATTAAAAGACAACTGGCAACACTTTTTGATCAAGTGATGATTGGAGTGAGACTTAAAGTAAACATCGAGCAAAAAGTACATTTATGGTGATGTAGAAAGAAGATGTTCCTACTTTCTCTCTGTGGCGTGCTCGAGCAGCTAAAGCCGACAATGGAAACACTGGAGACGGACTGATCAGCTGCTCTTTCAAGGGAATTTCTGCACAACTCGACAACAGGAAGTTTTCCATCGATTTGAAATCCTTCTCCAGACCTTCTTGGGCTCTCGCTGGTCTGGGAACTGCCAAAACCAGCATGTGGTGGTCGCCACAGGACACCTACACATCAGAAGACACACGGGAACAGCAGGTTAACATGCTTGGATTGTTCTATGAACCTCACCTATTCAGGAGAAAGAAAAAGGTTGGAAGTTTCAGCTTCCTGCTAACCTAACATAAGTACATCTGAATTAGGGGTTCATGGCCATTGAAGTGTGTATTATCAGAATCAACACACTTCGCGGAAGCAAACATCTGACGCGAAGCGGCCATAAACCCGCTCATACCATGGTCACTTACAAAAGAAATAAACATTCAATCGGTTTTTAGTTCTTTATTCATAATATTTCTTTTGATTCTCAAAAAGCCAACTCTTTGTTACGTGGTGCAGCCTCGTTGGTACGTGACAAGGCGCCGCTTATCCGGCTGAGCCAGTACCGACCTCAACTGCAGCGGCAAATAAAAGCGATATTTATGCTGATCGGAATGATGGGAGGATGATGAAGCAAAAGTTTGTTTCAAAGAAGCCAGAGCAGTGATACAAAACATTTAAGCTGTGTGACCGGAACTTCTTTTTTAGGCGTGTGGTTATCACTGTGGTATATCACTTTTTAATGCACACCCAGCAGCCAATCAAAATCAAATATTTACCCGGACCACTGTATAATTAAGCTTATACAATTGTCCTTCGCGTCGGACGGTTCAGGCTTCCACGGCATGCATTAAAAAGTAATAATGCACACTTCGTCTGCCATTAAAAAGTAATAATGCACACTTCCGTCGATTGGGACTAAAACTGGAATATCGCTTTGAAGGGCCAAATTATAAAGTGGGTTAATAGCGTAAAGTATGCATTATCTTAGCGTGGGCGGTTCAGGCGTGCGTTAAAAAAAGTGATAACCATTAATGGGTGGAAAACAGTTATTTTATTGGCTGCATTTGTGTTTATCTTTTCTACAGTCATCTTAAATGATTTTTTAAAAAGACAAAACATAAAAACCGAGAATCTTAGGAATTTGCTCAGACTGGATACTATATAAGAAACAAATCAAGTGCAACACACAATAACAAGGAAAGGAAAAAGAAAGAAGGGAACCCTAAATAAGAAGTCCAGAAGAAGATCTATTAGTAACTAAATAGGAAAAATAATTTAAAAAAATAAAGTCACAGAGGTCCTGAAGCCCCCTAGGAGATTAGCTACTCTGTTTTAGACATTCTGAGGTTATCTTCCTTCTTGGATCTGTTGCAGAAAGAGGACAGCATCAGAGGCAAGTCACGAGAACGCAGCAAGGGCAGTGAGGAGCAGAAAGATTCTGTGAATACTCTTCCGGTTTCCCTCGCATTCCCAAACGCAGTAGAAAAGGTTTCAACATTAATAGTTTTGCGTGAGGATCAGTTCTGGTATTTTTCATTATGACGCCTGTGTGGTGTCTCATAGATGTGAATAAAAGTTGAAGGAATCATTTTGATTGTATATTCCAGATGTCATTTGAATTGATTCTGAAATATCTCCCACTCAAAAGGTCAACTCCAGTGGGTTGTAAGAACTTTTACTTTATGCCTGTATCAGTTTGAAAGGCGGTTCTGCTTTACTCTAGGGGTTTCACATAAAAGCTGAAGCAACGGGTGTTCTGTAAGGGGCAAATGCTAGGACACACAGCAGGTTTTCACGGCAGTTGTAAACAGAAAAAGAGAACAGGACTTTGTAGATTAAACTGGGCAGAAAGCTCTAATTGTGTTCAATTTGACTTCCTGCTCTATATGGAATCTATCAGCGAATCTTAGCTGTTTTTCAAAACCTAATTAATAAAAAGTTATTCTGGCAGTTCAAAAATAAAACAATGGCGATCTCTCACCGACTGAACGTGGAACTTGAGGAACTGTGTGCACAGAGTAGGGCTGAACTGATTTGACAAAGTTCTCCCTCCGTTAAACCCAGTTTTCAAAGCAGCTGACCATCCTGCTTGATGTGCAACAGCCCGCCATCTGTGTAGGAGGACAGATGGGACAGAAGAAAACTAAGGCCTTCTGTTTCTCTGTCGCATTCACATTTTAGGAAACTGCAGTTTATTTGTTTCAGTGATTGGGAATTAGAGATAATTGGTTGATTGCTATAAAGCGTTCAACTTTTGTTTTCCTGTTTCTCTTTCATTCTTTATTTTAGTATCATCCACCATTTTTTGGCACTTAACTGCCAATTTAACCTGTAATTATGGTTCGATACACGGCGCTGGCCTTTGTCACAATCATTTCTTTTTTGTTATTGTGCTGTTCTCACTTTATTTATGTTCAACTTGGATCATTTCTTTATTTAATTTTCTTTTGTGCCTATTATTATCCTTTAAGTTTCAGTGTCATTATAACATAATATAGCAATCAACCCTGCATTTTCTTCTGGGAATGTGGCTCCTTCTTGTTGCATTTTGATCTTCAAAAGATGACCAAAAAATGATTGTCAAATTATTTGTATGTTGTTAAAATATTGCAACAAATCCCTTAACAAATGGGAGCACTAAGACATTTGTTGTTCTAAATGATAATTGTAAAGTACAAATGACCTGTAGCTTTAAAGAAATAAAGTAAAATAGCTCATTTTTTAATGATCGTAAATTATCTTTTACATTCATCAGAAACCCCTTTCTAAATACTGAACTTAAAAAAGGTTCTTTCAGAATATTAAAACGTTGAAAAAGGTTCTAAGCCACCTATGAGCATTGCTCTTTTCGGCTCCGTTTATGTGCAGATGGGTTAGAATAGTATTACCCATAATTCTGCATGGGACAGGAGTGATTTTCAAAGATGGCTCACTTGTGATCACGGCGGTGTGATTCTCTCCACAGGCGATCTGCCTGACGCTGCACTTATGAAAGTGCTGCAGGGGTTTTGGCCAAGGAGCTTCAAACAGAAATGTTCCATGGCCCAGCTGACCGTACCGACCGCCGCCGAACGTGAACACGTCCTCTCCTGGAACATAGAGAGGCAGACGACTGAGAATGGGTCCATTCACCAAAGAAAAGCTCATATGCATTTCTATAAATAAATAAATAAATAACATTATTCAAGTTAGGAAAAATCTTTAATTAACAAATATTTTAATAGAAAAATTAAATAAGAAATAAGGTTTAATACGGTTAAATAATAGTCTTAAGACTATATACATTCGCTCCCTTTCAAACAAACAATGAATCAAACTCTATTGGACAATCATTCTATTTAATGGTTTCAATGTGCCATGTACTGTATGTTTTTATTTCTAATCAATTTATGACTTAATATCTAAACTAGGCTTGATATATCTATGTTTATACCATGGTCTAGGTGAATACTCGATTCTGATTGGCTGCTGGGTGTGCATTAAAAAGTGATAACCGCACGCCTAAAAAAGAAGTTCCGATCACATAGCTTAAATGTTCTGTATCACTGCGCTTCCTCGTTCAAAACAAACTTTAGCTTCATCATCTGGACAAAAACAAGCGGTTAGAGGTGAGCTTTCTCTCTGAACTGAGGCTTTTTTTAACCCGCATAAATATATCACTTTATAGAGCCGGAACAGGACTGCGGCAGTGGTGTGGCGCCTTGTCACGGTAACAAATAGTCCGCTTTTTGGAGGAAAAAAACGATCCAAATCAGAAAAATAACAAGAATGAAGGACTAAAAACTGATTGAATATTTATTTATTTTGTAAGTGACCATGGTATAAGTGGGTTAATGGCTGACGAAGTGTGCATTATCAGCATTAACGCACGTGCGTTAATGCTGATAATGCGCACTTCATCAGCCATTAACCCATTCATATTTTCTTGTCATTGCTTGAAATAAATGGCATTAACGTGTTGGGCGGTATAATTTCTGGTGGTCTTGCTGTCAGACGAGCCATGACGAAGCGAACGCTGTGGCAGCTGCAGCTCACACGTCTTCTTCTACCCCAGCCTCCTGAATATTCAAATAATCATCCCTTCAGCAGTGTGCATCTTATTGCATAAAGTCGTCAGCCTGCATCCCATTTGGATGGAAAGGTGCCATTAGTCTTCATTTATTCCGTGGTTTCATTGCAGGTTTTTTTTCCCCCTTCATGCATTACTTGCCTCACCTCTCGACTGCCTCTTTTACTGACCATTTTTATCTGCAAATGTCAGTTTTCAGCAAAGCAGGGAATTTCCTTTTGAAGCATCTGGAACTTCACTGACAGAACACTCTCAAAATACCCTTTAGAAAAACATTCTAAAAGCATTTTAACTTTGCTTTTCCTTTGTATAAATTCTTTTTTTTTTATTCGACCAGGAAGTGAACCAGCAAACATCCCTACAGCTGTGATTTGCCTTTGGTGACATTTGCAGCTTTTTAACCAGCTTTTGTTGACATTGTTAGCAGACTGTTGAAGGCCAATGTCTTCACTGAAGCAGCACTAAATTAGAATGACTTGAAATATCAGATTTGGTTATTTTACAAGCGTGATCTTAGACAGCACCAACCTTTTTGTTGTCATGGAAACCTAATCCTCTTTGGCTGATATTTGTTTTAGAAACCTTGTTATAAGGAGCAACTGAAAAGCCAAAATCCCACATGAGAAAGAAAACGGCACATTCCTTGTTTCTGTTTTGCTCAAGATTTAGCATAACATGAGTGTTGGAGTGTTTGCCCTCAGACTGGGAGGTCAACGGTTCAAATCCATAGTAGAGTCATATCGCAGCTTCTGATCTATTTATAAGAGTGGTTTTTAAATTATGATTGTGCACTTTTTAGCCAAAATCGTCTCATTTTCTAGGACAGTGTTTTTCAACCTTTTTTGAGCCACAGCACACTTAAACCTTGACAAAAATCCTGTGGCACACCAGCATCCAAAAATAAATTAAAAAAAAGGAGAAACTCAGTCTGTATTGATGTGCAGTCCGTCCTCAATCTCACATTCATTTTTGTGATAATTGTGGCAGAAAAAGCTGGAAGCTGCAGCTGTTTTTTCTAAAAGATGTAATAAAAGTTAAGTTAGAAGATTTAAAAACTGTTTGATGTGTGTTCGTTGTTTTTTCAAGATGTTTAACACAAAGACTCATTGTGCGCTGAGACGCTGTCAGTTAAACCAATGCATCTTGGGAGATGCAGTGTGAAAACGGCCGGAGATCGTTTTCTCTGAGCTTCATTGTTTTGTTCACTTTTTCCACGGTCTGACACTGGATTCTGTGGAAAGCTACACCACTAAAGACGAGCTTTAGTTGGTATTTTTGTTGGAACTGAGAGACTTTACGAGCAGAATCAGGACATCAACATCAGCATCAGGACAATCAGGTCTACAAGGAAGTGAAGACTTTAACCACTTCTGATTGGTCAGACTGACATGTGATTGAGCCTCCAAGAATGATTGGTGGAGACAGTTGAAGGGGCGGGACTTTTCCTAATACAGCTGTAGCTGCGGATAAATTGCGGTACCGTCATTCTTATCAAAATGTCTTTAATAGAATCAAATAAACACAAAGAAAAAAGTATTTTATGATCTTTTATATTTCTAACTACTCAGTGTTTTATCAGGGCCTGTTTGGATGAACAAAGAGCTGATATCCTGGAGATGGGAAATGTTTTCACATCAGTTAATGAGACCAATTTCCCACGGCACACTAGTGAAAACACTGATCTACAACATGGGTGGGAAACTCCAAGCGCCAAGGATCACTGTGTCTATACGTTTTCCAGATATGATGGCCTTGATCACAGCTGATTAGCTGGATCCGGTAAGTCTAGCCAATCAGAACCTGTCAGATCAAGGTATGTTGGCAGAACAAGCAGCACCCATCAATGATCTAACATGACTTGGATTGTTTCTATTGGCTGATTTGACATTTTTGCGGTTACTGTCGTGCCTTCGAGTAATCTGGGTTTTGAATGGAAACTTTGCAAACAAACTAAATTCAATTAGATTAGGATTAGGATGGACGCACGGTTCGTGCAGTTACCATACCTGTAAGAACCACCGTGTGTTGGCCTCCACAGCACACCTGAGTCACATGACCCGGAACGCCCTGCACCCTCTGGGGGACTCTGTGATTGTCCAGCTGTTCCCCCTGCAGGCCCAGCCTCCCGTTTGCACTCTCTCCAAATGTGTAAAGATCACCAGCCACTGAAACGTGTTTTTCACACAACTTTTACGTGATCCGCTATTTTTTTTTATTTTTTATTTTAAACGCTGCAGTGATTGAAAGCTGTACCTGTGACAAAAGCAGCGTGACGGTTCCCACAGGAGACCCATTTGACCGCTTCTCCGACACCGACTTCTCTGGGTTCTGCTGTAAATAACTCGTCTCCTAAGCCGATCTGGCCCGCGGAGTTGTCCCCCCACATGAACAGCCTCCCGTCGTCTGCCGGGACACACAGACGAGCGTCACGCAGGGCAGGGAAGCTGAGCAGACGACCGCTGCGCAAACAAACCTGTCAGCGCAGCCGAGGTGCTGCAGCCTGCAGACAGCATTGTAACCCGCCCTCGCTGGCAGAAGGGATGCAGCTGCAGAAAGGATCCTGTTTTGGGGCTGCGACGCTGACCAAGCTGAGCCTTTTGGTTACGGCCAGCATAATACACTCTGTCCTCAGCTAGATGCACAAAAACAACAGTAAATACAAAGAAGATCATTTGATGTGTGCTGATATTATTATTATTTTCCATCTTACATGTGCAGACGATTGTGTGATCTCTCCCGCAAGCCACAAACCTCACTTTTTCTGACCTGAAGGCTGAGGAGGAAAAAACGTCCGTTAAGGTACCTGACATTTGTTTTTGTGTTTTTTTTAATGGCAAATTAGGGAACGTTTTTATGTAGGGGTGTGACGATTAATGGACTAGATTTATATTCCAAAGATCCATCCAGATCGATATGTCTGAAGGAGGATGTTAGTCGAATTGTCCTACACCATCATAAAACCTTTTCAAAATCAAATAAATCCATTTTATCGATCTTAAAAAAACATCCTTTGGATTGAGTATATGTTTATTTTACTATAACATAAAAAACGACCAATCACAGTGCACAACACACATGATTGGCAAAAACAGTCTGTCCATCATCCCAGTCCAATGTGTGGAAACACTTTAGGAAGCTAAAATTCTTATTTACTTGTTTGTTTGTAAATATATTTGATTTACACTTGATTTTCTTGCAAGGAATCTGGAAAACTTCACCTCCACTGTTCAGAATCCAGGTATTTCTCTCTGAGTCACACTGGATGAAGTCTTGGCTAAATATGTCCTGGATTCATTTAAGATAATTGTTCCAGAATCAAAATTGACTAGATCATATCGCCAGCCACAAATTATGATGTCAATCAAATTTTAGTGTGTAAAACAGACACAAAGGAGCAGTATTTCTTTTTAGGGAAAAACAACCCCATAAACCTTTCAGGGAGGCTGGTTTCTTTACATCCGGTTTTAAATTTAGCCCCAGCTGACCAGAAGAATTACATCCAAAAACAAGCAACTTCCCATTTCCTGCAAGAATAAAAAAAAACAATATTATTCAGTTACAGAGAAATATAAAAAAATGCCTGTTATAAAAACAGTGAGAGCACCTGTGATGACAGCACTGTGCTCTCTGCCGCAGCTCACACGTGCTGGAAAATCATTCTTCAGCCAGAACCTACTGGGCAGATTGTCTGCAAAGCTGCTCCTTCCAAAGGTGGCTCCTGTTTCTGTTGACATATGGGGTTTACAGCTATGAGCAGGCCACCAAGTTATGGCACTCGACTAACACCCACTAGCTTACCGCCCGCCTGCTGTCGGAGCGTCAGGAGTAAGCCTGGCTGCAGCCTGCAAAGTCCACTAGCGTGTTCACATTCCTCTGCAATCAAAGCATTCCACTACCTGTTGACCCATTCTGCAGGCTGCAGCCAGGGGTAGTTGGACGTCAGGCTGTCCTGACCAACAGGTAAACCTCTCAGGTGTGTGGAGAAGAAAAGGCACGCCGAGCCACCCACCGGGGATGTCCGTGTCCGTCCGACCCGTCATCTTCACCTGCGTCCACTGTGCGCGCTGGCGGAAATGCTCCCCGCGTGCTGCAATGCCCTCCGCGTGCTGCAAGTGTCCGCGTGCCGCCCAGATCGGCCGGCAGATCGAACAAGAGACGACTGGCTGGGCAGAACTAAGTTAACGTCATTTATATGCGTTAACCACAAAGGGTATTCTGTGGCAATATGACAGTCAAATAGGCGAAACCTGTTAGTTTCATCCATAATATCATTTTTTAAACTATTTTTTTTATTTCAATCGTGTGTTATAAATATTTATTTGTTAACGCAGCTACTTTTTAAGCATGTATTTTTTGATTATAACTTTTTCATTTGGAGCCATAAATACTCTAAATCCAACCATTATCGACATCAAACAAACAGTAATTAATCTCAAAACCGTCACCAAGTACTTCTTTCTGGCTTTTTTTGTTTGTTTGTTTATGTCTTTGCTTGAATCAAAATAGCCATATGCTAAACAGTTTTAAATATAGTTATAATATCTGTATTGCTTTTTCAATAACTTAACCCAATAAATAAATAGAAAAGTCCCATCACTTCAATTAACCTGTGAAAAGGATTTTGACAAAGATAGTAGGTTTTGGGTTTTATAGTATATTTATAAGGTTTTAAAACAAATTTTACTGTAATTTTTTAAAATCATCAATATATTCAATTAAAAATGAATTAACAGATTCGACCCCAATTACCCAGAATGAAAACATTCTGACAAAAGCAGCAGGTATCCCTTTTAAGGCTTTTATTTAGTAGTTTTGTCAAAGTATATTTTTCAAATGTAGTTTTACTGTACTTTTTAATTGATAGTTAGACAGTTTAAAAAGTGAAGTGAAAACCCAGTCACATCGCCTCATTTACCCGGAAAAACAAACACGTTCTCACAGAAAGATATTTATTTCTGCCTTTTTTATATTGTAAAATACAGTTTTACTTTTTATTTTATTTTTTTAAATAACTCAATCCCTTTCATAAAAATAAATACATAAATAAATAACCAGGTCACATCACCTAAAATAACTTAGAGAAAATGTTCTGACCAAAATAACTTGAGTGTTCCTTTTACCCAAGCTTTTATTTTTGTAGTTTTTTGGAGGTTTATCCGTTTTTATATATAGTTTTAATGTGACTTTTGTGTTAATTAATAATATAATCACTTAAATAAATAAAAAGAAACGGTCTTCTCATTTCAATTAACAGTGACTGTCAACTTCATTTTTAGTTGTTTCCTTAGAATGCAAAATCCCCCACCATGGTAGTGATGTCACAGAGGCCACGCTGCCTGCCTGACCCTCTCTGCCCATGTGTCCAGAGAGTTAATCATGATGTTATGGAAGCTCCGGTCTGTTTGCAGTCCTGCCAGGAAATGCATGAAATCTTTCCCTTTCCAGTGGGGACGAGGAATCAGGTAAGAAACTCCACATAAATTCATGCACTTCTTAGATTTTTCCATGTGTTTTAGTACGTTTCCAGAATGTGTTGTTGGTTGGATTCCGCCCTGCTCAGCTCTGGGACGGCTCTTCTTGGATCGGTGAGTCTAAAAGGTCGCAGCTGTCTCACACTGAAAGATTTCAGCTCCAAAGAAATCAAGAGGTTGCTGTGGGTGTCAGGAGACCTGAAGCGTCTAATAAAGCAGGAAAAGCAGGTATTGACCTTCAGGTAAACAAAGATATCCTAGTTAATCCTTGTACATTTTCATTTTGCGGCCTATGGTCGGGTCATTTAGAGAAGCGAGCTCTCCTTTCTATTTCAGTATCTGCCTCTGCTACAAGGGAAGTCCATCGCGATGATATTTGAGAAGAGGAGCACCAGAACAAGAATGTCCACCGAGACAGGTGTTGCATATCGGCGTGTTGCTCACTTCGAGTGCGTTGGGAAAAAGCAGTTTTCTTTTAGGGATGCTTCCTCGTGGGATTACGCAGCTGGAGCCTGTCATTGTTGGCAGGAACAAAAGATCTGCTGAAGGCCGACGTCCAGTGGATTAGCAAAAAACACATGCCTTCATCCACTCATTCTCCCATTTCTTCTACCTCAGCACATTTAAATCTGTTTCATAGTGAAATATTTTTGACAGACAGTCTGACTAAAAGCAGTTACGTGCTCTTCATGCCTGCAGGGATGGCTCTGTTGGGCGGACACCCTTGTTTCCTCACCTCACAAGACATCCACCTGGGTGTGAATGAGAGCTGCACCGACACAGCCAGGTGATGCATGCACACCTCATTTATGGAAGCACATGTGTGTCAAATTTCAAAATAAAAGTCAACACCAGAAATGCCTTTTCATTTTCAAAATTAAGCTGCGTTTGTTGACTCAAAAATGAAATGTAAAAACCAATCCGCCAAACGGCTTTTTCTCTCTCAGCACCACTCATTCTGTCACTCAATTAAAATGATAAAGAAAATGGTATTTCACATTTCATTTTAAGAATGTTCTTTAGTAAAAGTCAATTAATAATATCTGAGTTCAAATGGATTAACAGAAATGCTTTTTTTGCTTTCGGAATGTATCTGCATCAATGGACTCAAAAATGAAATTAAACATCCTTTCTGAGCCAATGAACGCACCTTTAGAGTGAAAATGAAAAAGCATTACAGGTATTGGCTTTTATTTTGAAATATGAGACACATCTGCTTCCATACTCATTAGCATAATCAATTCACAACGGACCCCCTCCAATGAAAATTATGCTTTTAGTGTTTTTACCGGGTTCTTGTGGTATTTCTCTGTTGATTGGGGACATATATTAAGAAAATAAAGATTTAAATAGTTTCTTAGTATTTCTTTATTTGAATCGTTGTGAATCAGGAGCAGATGAAAAAGGTTCGTATTTGGTATGGTTAAACACATGCTAGGCGGACCTGTAGCTCCCTTCTCTATTGTGATGCAGACAAATAGATCCGTGTACGTCTTTGTCTTCCTCGACTGAGCTGGTGTCTGGACCTAAACATTACGGCTGAAACTATATGACTTGGGTTTTTTGGTTTAGCCATAATCCAAAGACCGCTTGGAACGTTCTTACAAAAGATGATCGGAGCGGGTCTTTAATTCAGTGGTGACTGTTAAAGTTGTTGTTTTTTTGGTCACCTGTGATCTCCAGGGTTCTCTCGGGCCTCTGCGATCTCGTTCTGGCTCGGGTGTACAGCCACTCCACGCTGGAGGAGCTCCACAGGGAGGCCTCCATTCCCATCATCAACGGTCTGTCTGATCTGTATCACCCCATCCAAATTCTGGCGGACTTTCTCACTCTGCAGGTACCCTGGTTTTTTTTTTTACCCCCTCTATACTCACTGGGTTCTCTATACCCACTAGGAGTTTCTGAATCCTCTCTATCGTCTTGTAGGAGCATTACGGATCCTTAAGCGGACTAACCGTAAGCTGGATTGGAGATGGAAATAATGTCCTCCACTCTTTCATGATGGCTGCAGCCAAACTGGGTGTTCATCTCAGAGTTGCCACACCAAAGGTTAGTCTCTCTGGTTATATGCTTGTGGTATAGACTACGTCCAAATTCCCTCCCTACTCCCTATAACTCCTTGCGGCTGGGTAGCTCGGTTGGTAAGGTGGGCAGATACCATGCAGGAAACCAGGGTTCGATTCCCGGAGGGGAATGAGAAATGGTGCTGGGGGCAATTACCATATCAATGGCGAGCAGTTAACATCACCCAGTGAGGGTCCTTAGGCAAGACCCTTAACGCTACTGCCTACCGAGCGGTTTCGGCTGCAGCTCACCGCTCCCCAAGGGGATGGGTCAAATGCAGGGAAAGAATTTCCCTTCGTGGGATAAAATACAGTGTATAAAAAAATAAAAATAAAAGACTTCATATCCAGTGCCCTTGATTTTAATGCAAAACTTTTTTTTTTTTTTTTATAAATGGCAAACACGATGCCACCCATTTTCTGAGGTAAAAATCTTATAAATATTGGCATTTCACAAAGCCTATTTATGCATCCACTGTATTCTGATGATGAAAATTTGGAGTATCTACAAAAAATAAACTTCTTTGATTTAGTGAGCATCAATGCACACAAGTTTTTTGCTGCGACCTCTGAGAGGTTTCAAGGGCGCTGGATTTTGGAATTGTAGATTCAGACAGCCTGACAAAATGGCAAAGGCCCCAGTGAGTAGAGAGGGAATTGGTGCACAGCTGTAATGTTTGTTTTGGAGTAACGGCGTGTCGTCGTCCTCAGGGGTACGAGCCGGACAGGAGTGTAATCCAAGAGGCTAAAAACCTGTCCAAACAGGTGAGGAGTTCGTCAGCGCTCACAGGTTGATTAGCCGCTATTTCTCTCAATAAAACGCGTCTAGTTAATTACAATTTGATTTGGATGTCATGTTTGAACACATTCCAGTTCATACAAAAGCCTTTCTTTGTAAAAATAAGACATTTTCTGACTTGATATTGAAATGTTAACGATGAAACACAGGAGGTGAACTTGATGTTTTTTCTTAATAAAACAAAAAAAAACAGAGTATTTGCATAAAAATCCTATAGATTCTTAGTTTAAATTTAGTTGCAGTATAAAAAAGGTTTTTTTTTGTACTTATCTTTCCAAGGATTATAGTTGGATTCTCCAAATCAGATTTAAATTTTGAAGACTGTGTTTCCATGTAGGAATTCACAGATGAACTGCCTCTTTTTTTGCTCTCTCTCAGCACGGGACACAGCTTGTTCTGACCTCTGACCCGATGGAGGCTGCCCACGGCAGCAATGTACTGGTCACTGATACTTGGATCAGCATGGGACAGGAAGAGGAGAAGAAGAAGAGGCTCAGAGACTTTCAAGGATACCAGATCACCATGAAGGTGAACGAGAGAACTGAAATGTCATAGTGTTGCAGCCTTTTAACCCTTGTGCTATCTTGTGGGGGTCCAGATGACCCCACTCCCAACGTTAACGTGCCTCGGAGGCACAAGATAGCACAAGGCTTAAGGCTGAAACCAGCGGGAAAATAAGACTGGAGTTGGAGTCTAACCATTTGATTCTGTCTTCAGACCGGAAGCGTGGCTGAGCCCAACTGGACTTTCCTTCACTGCCTCCCCCGGAAACCGGAGGAGGTAGATGATCAGGTTTTCTACTCGACGCGTTCTCTGGTCTTTAACGAAGCAGAGAACAGGAAATGGACCATCATGGTGGGTGAAAGGCCGGAATATTGACAACCTGCTCGGTTTGATCCAAGTCCATTGCTGATAAATTGGACTAATGATCTCAAATGACCTTTGTTTCAGGGTCTGATGGTTTCCCTGCTGACTGACTACTCTCCACAGATCCCCTCGTCGAAATTCTAACAATTTCTCCCTAATAGAGTGAGGTGGATGTGGATTTACTGTCAAGTGCAAATCATTAGACTTCCTCTCAGCACTTCAACGCTACTAGATTACTCCACAGTTGTTACGTTTACAATGTTTCCTACGATTCCTGAGTGTTTAAAGTTTAAAATATCAGGTGCTTTCTTCATACATTTGAGGAATGGGGAGAATGTCTTAAAATGTGTAAAACTTTTTCTCTGCTCAGCTAAACAGATTTATTTTATTTTTTTTATTTTGCCCCCTTGCTTATTTGATAGAAACTAAATAACGCAAAAAGATTATTCACCTTACTGAGCTGCTAATGATTTTTTTGGGGGGAATTTGAGTCCGTTTTTTGGTGAGAAACCAAACAGCAAAACTATCCTTGATTGTTCCTTGATTGTTCCTGGGTCTGTGAAGGCAAAATAAAAGTCAAACAATGTGAAAATAAATCATGTTTACAACAAATCTGACTTTGCAGCACCTTGATTTTATTGTTCACTAAATTGTTTACATGGGAAATAATAGATTGGGAGGGTTTTGCAGAATTTACTTAATAGTGATTTCTCCAAGTTTTATATTATGCTAATAAAAGGTTAAAACAGGAAACAAGATGTGATTTAAAAAAAAATACAGCAAGATGTGTTTGTCATACATTATCATACAGTCTTTTTTGTTGCACTTCCTCTGTATGATGTGTGGTACATGATATCTTTATATAATTTCTGTTTAGATGTTTATTTAGGAGATAAAATAAAGAACAATTATCTAAATATATATAATGTTTGCTGGTGGCATAGCAGCGAATTTATTTATATAGAACAAAAAAAATAGTTAAAATATTTGATATTATAGTAATATGAACAAGCAAAATGGGCTCACTCTTTTTCTGTGGTATTAAACGGTGAAACAGCACCATCTAGTGTTCCACGTTGGTACTGATCCTCTTTTCTCATTGGATGACGAGGTGATGACGTATGGATGCGGGAAGGTATGATCTTCGTGTGTGGTCCTGCTAAAAACCAAGTCTCATTTCATTTATAAAACAAACACAGATGCTAGCTTGAGTTTAGCATGCTAACACACTCCAAAAAAATAGACTCCAAAATAAATAAAATGTACTCTTGACATTAAAATGTATTTATTTATTTATTCTTTCTATTACTTGATAAAAGTTTAATTTAAGGTAGAAGGAGTAAAAAAAACCAGAAGGATAAACTCGCTAGCAGCTGTAATGGTGATATAAAAACCCTTTTTTCTTCAGACCACCCACACATTCCGACGGGAGGCTGCTCGAAAAGGGAGCCGCGAGGCGGGGCGGGGGCGGGGGGGTGTTGCAGGGCGCCATTGCTGCCGCAGCTGGCCGTTTAAGATTCGTCAAAGGGGGGTAAACCGAAGGTTTTCGTGTCCGCCGGGCGCTAACTATCCGACTGTCCCCCCCCGCCAGGGTTGTCTCCCTCCGGACGGGAAACCAGCAAAATGGAGGTGTTATCCCGGCAGGAGAAGGGAAAGCGGAGCCGCAGCGTTCAGCTTAAGCAGGTAGAAAGGAAATGTTTGCCGAGAGTTTCGGGGGACAATGGAGGAAAGTTTTAGCCAAATTTGTAGCTAACCGCACTTTTAGCTCCCGTTAGCCGCCATCCAATCCAGCTGGACGAAGTTGTGGGTGTTGTGATTTGGTCCCACAAACTCTGCCTTTTCCACTATAAACTGCAACAAAATCTAAATTTAGAATTGCTTTCCTTTAGTCCTAAAATTCAAAATGATTCCTGACAGATGTGTGTGCCGGTTTGCGAAGATGCTAATCAATTAGACTTTGCTTCTTCTTTTTTTAAACAAAAAGTTCAAAAACATTCCACCAAACTAAATCCAGATGTCCACAACTGTGTAGTACCTAAACAATAACGCTTAAATTACTATTCTAACCTTTAAAAACCTCAAAGAAGAAAAAACGAAAGTAAATATTTATTTAAGGGAGCATTTTTGCTAGCTTATCGAAAGGTTTTATCATTCACCACCGATTGGACTGTTTTCTTCAAGTAAAATGTATATATATTTTAATTTCAGTGAATATCTTGTATATTTTTCTGTTTTGTTATCCCTAATTTCTTTAAGAAGGAAAATGCATGCAAAAAAACGAGTACAAATACATAGAATATTTAAAAAAATATATTTTTTTATTTAACTTTATTGTCACACCATGTGGCTACAAGGCAAGAAAAATACTGTTAACATTGAATGTTTTTAATAGATTTTTAAAAATGTAACTGTCAAAACAGCCAAATATTGTTCTACCCAATGCTTTTTAAACTACATATATGGAAAATTAAGACTAATAAATAGGTTTGTTTAAATATAACTTTATGTGGATACAAGACAATCAAAGCATGTGTTTTTTTTTAAAAATAAACTATGTGCATATAGAGCTAATACTGCCAGTTAAATAGGATGTTTTATTTTGACCATTTTGTGGATACTAACTTATTTATTAGCGTGCTCACATGTAGTGGATTTCTGCAGATGCACGTTAAATCTGACTTTAAATGTGGATTTTGCTTCAATTGTCAGAATTAAAATGCCAGTCTTATAAGGGGAACCGTGCGTTGCTGTCTTCCCTTCGTTTGCACGCCTCCTTCCTCCTCCGCAGACTCCAACGGTTGCATCGCCTGTGCGGTGGCCCGGCCTGTCACCATGAACGCCAGCGGGAACTGCACGCCGTCTGGGCGCGACGAGGGTCTGATCGCCCTGGAGTCGGTCTCCATCGTGTGCGTCACGCTCCTGGCGGGCCTGGGGAACCTGCTGATCGTGGTGACGCTGTACCGCCGGCCGTACCTCCTCACGCCCAGCAACAAGTTCGTCTTCAGCCTGACCTTGTCCAACCTGCTGCTGTCCCTGCTGGTGCTGCCGTTTGTGGCCGTAAGCTCGGCGAAGCGAGAATGGATGTTCGGCGTGGTTTGGTGCAACTTCACCGCTCTGCTCTTCCTGCTCATTAGCTCTGCCAGCATGCTGACGCTCGGAGCGATCGCCGTGGACAGGTTTGTTGTTGTTTCCCTCCAAAAAATACACTAGAAGTTTAAGTTTTTCCTATAGAAATGATTATTTGTTTGTATTTTTCTTTCTGGATTTTCCTTTTTAGTGTTTAACCCCCCCCCCCCCCCCCCTCTGTCATCTGAATCACAAAGCTGCCTCTGTAGTTCTCTCTGTTCTCACGCTCCTCTCAGCACCTTTGGGGATTCCTGATGGCTCTGCTGCTGTCAAATCTCTTGTCTGATTGCAGCTTTTAGCAGAAAGGCTGCCTCTGATGAATCTTCTTGTCTGTCATCCCTACAGGTACTACGCGGTGCTCTATCCCATGATCTACCCCATGAAGATCACAGGGAACCGGGCGGCGGTGGTCATAGCCTACGTGTGGCTGCACTCCCTGGCGGGCTGCCTGCCCCCGCTGTTCGGCTGGTCCTCCTTCGAGTTTGACTGCTACAAGTGGAGCTGCGCGGTGGCGTGGCACAGGGAGCCCAGCTACACGGCCTTCTGGGTGGTCTGGTGCGTCTTTCCCCCGCTCTTCACCATACTCGTCTGCTACGGCGTCATCTTCCGCGTCGCCCGAATGAAGGCGCGCAAGGTGCACTGCGGGACCGTGGTCGTCGCTCAGGACGACGGCGCTCACGGGAACGGGCGCAAGAACTCCAGCACCTCCACGTCCTCCAACGGAAGCCGGCGGAGCCTGGTGTACGCGGGAAGCCAGTGCAAGGCCTTCGTCACCATACTGGTGGTGGTAGGGACCTTCCTGGTGACCTGGGGGCCGTACGTGGGGGCGGTGTGCACGGAGGCTTTGTGGGGGCGGGGCAGCGTGTCTCCGGGGGTGGAGACCCTGGTGGCGTGGCTGTCTTTCTGCAGCGCCGCGTGCCACCCGCTCATCTACGGCCTGTGGAACAAAACGGTGAGGAAGGAGCTGCTGGGCATGTGCTTCGGAGATCGCTACTACAGAGAGTCCTTCGCTACACGCCAGCGGACGTCCCGCCTCTTCAGCATCTCCAACAGAATCACGGGTGAGGAGGTCAGACGACCCCGTGGCACAAACTCCACTGAGGCCGCCCTTCATTAACCCAAAGCAGTTAGGAGATTGTCGTTTTCTTTTTAAAGAAACTGTTGAGGAAATGGGGTTGTTTTCCAGATTTGGGCATGTCCCCACACCTGACGGCCATGCTGGCTGGGGGAGGACACCTGCTGGCCCCGGGAAGCAGCACGGGAGACACCGGCTTCAGTTTCACTCAGGACTCCGGTACGAGCCGCAAACAGGAAGACACAAACACGGTTTCACAAGACATCGTCAGGAGCCGAGCTTTTATTTTGAAATGGCGATACTACGGAAGTGAAGCATCTTCCTCTGAGAGCAGGAAATGCAAAACAGCCCGGTTCTTATAACAAAGAAAAAAAAGCTGCTTTTGAACTGTATAGTAATAAAACACATTTATGAGGTTATCAATATTCTGAATTATATTGTAGCAAATAGTAACAGTTTAACCCTTGTGCTGTCCTATGGGGTCCAGATGACCCCACCCTTACATTGACGTGTTCTCCCATACCATGACAAAGGTGGATAAAGGTGGAAAGATTTCATGTAATCCATGGACACCAGTGAAGATCACAAATCATTGAATATAAAAGGTTCAGAGCACTGTCTAGTGGGTCTAGATGACCCAACTACCAATGTTAAAGTGCCTAGGATAGAACAAGGGATAGACGAGGGCTTCTGGACGAGTCTTCGGGTCAACTCTGTCTTTCTTAAAGCTCAGCTGTTTGAAATCGGCATATAAATACATTTTCCGTCCCAAATTGAGAAAGATTAGAAGTTTGAGTTATGAAAAACTTTCTTTAAAAGCCTTCGTTTGTTTGGCGCACAGGGACAGACGTGATGCTGCTGGAGAACTCCACCGACGGCTCCTCCCACGCGCCGCATCACGGAAACGCCTGCGGGAGGAGGCGGAGCTCCGTCACCTTCGAAGACCAGTTGGAACATTCCAAAGGTACCTGGAAGCGGCGGGGTCCCGGCGGAGGACGCGGGCGGGTCAGGGTGCAGTGGCCTCTTAACCCTTAACGTGCCTCGGAGGCACGTTAACGTTGGGAGTGGGGTCATCTGGACCCCACAGGATGGCACAAGGGTTACTCTCTGCGGGGATCAAACTCTTGTGCACTAATCTTCTTTTCAACTCGGTTTAAAGTTCCTCCTTCTCGTTTATCTATTGTTCGTAATCCCACCAATGAGCTATTAGGCGCTTCAGACTTTCGTACGTAAAGTAAGCTCTTGATGTGTGACAGTTGTTTTTAAATGATTTGATCTTTAAACCTTTTTCTGTTTTTCTATGTTTTCTTCTTTGTCCTCAGCTGAGAACTCCTCCTCCTCCTCTCCCCCTGTCCAGGTCCAAGCACAGCTCCACGAATCTCTGGACACGTTTGCCTCCTGCTTGGCGAAGGCGATCGAGAGCGACGCCAGACTCGCCCTGTTCGGAGAGAGCCTGCAGGGGGCGCTGTTCACCACGCGGCCGACACAGAGACCCAGATACCTGGACGGTCAGAGACTGAGGCTGGAGAGCATCGACGAAGGCATCGTCAGAGACGACAGGGAGGAGGAGGAAGAGGAGAGCAGGTCCGGCCTGTGATCGGGCCGTTGGAGGACATTCACGCGTGACCTCTGACCCTTTGTGCTGCCTGTAAGGACGCTTGGATTCCTTCCACGCGGGTACCACTTACCGTACTTGAAACGGTGGAACAGGTAGAGCCCACCTGTGCTGCACCAGCGTCCTGGAAAATGTCATTTTCATGTCATTTTGTTTTGTTTTTTACATTTACATGAACCCAACAGGATTATGTGTAACTGAATCAGGGAAAGGTGAAGGTAAAATGAATGCATTCTTCATTTCTGATGACAAAGATGCACTTATCAAATCCAAATTCACCTAACTTCATTTAACCCTGAGGGGCAATTCTTTTAAAGGTGCAGAGAAATTGACATCCCCCAAACGCATTCAAAAGAAAAGAAAACCTGGAACCCTGAGCATAAATGCAAAGCAGCGTCTTAAAGGTTACCTGAGGGGATTAGGAATAAAGAAGCTGAGTCCACTTTAGACAAAACAAGTTTTTTTTTCTCAGCTCAATTCTGTGTAAAAAAAAAATAAAAAAACAAGCCCAGAAGGATCCAAAGTTTGAACCTGAACCGCTGATGCATCAAGGAGAACGTTAGCATTCCAGCTGTGGAGCAGCTGCTGTTAGACATCCAACCCAGACGTCATTAACAGAGGAAGTTTTGTAGCTTTAGTCATTTTTTTAAAATATTTTATTTACTTTAATGAGGAACTGGCAGCATTTTAGTGATGAATTATGTTTTTGTTTTTTAAACAGGTACAGCTTTTGTAAGAACAAGCGACATAGGAACATGTATTTTTATATTATAGGAACTATAGGTACAAACGTTTGCATTAAAGTTTTACACTCAGATTTTGCCTCCCGTGTCTTTACTTTCACTCCTTTCTCAAGAATTCACACTGAGTGTTTTTAAACCTTTTATTTTCCATCAGGTTCTATAAAACAATACACCTTTTAATTTTATTTTTTTTGTTTTGGGGAGTCACCGTTTTCCTGTGTCAACAGCAAAAGTGAAAGCATTTGCGTGTTTCTTTGTCTGCATTGACATGCGCGGGCGGCGGCAGCTGCAGGAGCGCATCCACAGCTCTTTGCTACAAATTCCCAAAAAATAATAATATCCAAAGTTAACACTGGGCTCGCCTTCACCAAACAGAAACATTATTGCACTTGACATCCTTTCAGGCGCTCCGCCTCACACTGCATATTTGTAATGACGTCCTCTCTGCACTCGCACAGACGCAGATGATCCTCACACACAAACATCGGTAAGAAAATCGTCTTTAAAAAAACACCAGGGGCTAGAAATTCCACTAAAATTACAACGTCGTCTCTACTGAACCGGTACAAATCTCTGGTTTTCTTCAAGTGCTGGACAGCAAATAGTGTTTTCCTCGGTGGCGGGCGGGCGGCCTCCTGGCAGCGCCGGCTAGTCCTCGTTTTCCTGGCCTGAGCCTTCAGAGCGGTCGCCCTCCAGTCGATCTGCGAGGTGGGAAACGTGGGCGTCAGAGAGCGGCGGAAAACGGCGAGGTTCTCTTTCATGTACCTGATCTGATGTGATTGAGGGAGGCCAGCATGCGGAGCATGAAGGAAGCCGGGACGGTGATGGTGTTCCTGGTTTCCTCCAGCATCAGCTCGTTCCGGGTTATCACCTTTTCCACAGGAGGAGGAGGTCAGTACTTCTGGACAGCGTAACTCACATCAGGGCCATTGACTGTATATGAGAACTGGACTGAATGATTCCTCCCCCCGGCGTTCCAAATAGGAGGTAATAGGAGTCAAAGTCCCCAAAGCTTCTATTGACAAACAGCTGTGATTCAGTCATATGTCAGGATAACTATTCTAATAATCCTAATATAAAATTTATTAGAAGTGATTTGAGTTATAAGCTGGCCAATCAGACGCCTCGATAAAGTATGTTGTCGAGCCTTCGAAATATTTGACGGATTCTCCTGAGCGTGCTTTCAAGCGGTGGGGGTGTGGGCTTCCAACAAGCTCAGTGGTTGCCCTGGAAACGTCGACTCGGACCAATCACTGCTTACTGACATCTGGCTCCAACGCGGCAGCGTCCTTATTGCCGAAAAAATGGCGACAGACTTGTTTTTGCTTGGTTGGAATCGTAAGTACCGCATTTTTCTGAGTAAAAAGTTGCTTTTTTTTTTTTTCTCTCTCTCGCATTATTTGGCCATGGATGCGACTTGTATGTGGTTTATTTAAAAATAAATAGGCTCACTTACTCACTGACAACCACTAGAGGGCACTGTCGGTGTGTCTAGTCAGTATTTACTACTGAAGAAGAAGTGCTGAACTCGGCATAATTGTTAACACAGACAAAGAATTCAATGGATTTAGTGGTTTAAAGTGATATAAAGTGTTTAATTGACTTGTTAGCGTGTTCTTTATCTGAATAACTGTTCATATATTGCACTGATACAACTAGATTGTTTTAATAAAGTTAAATACGCATCAATGTGTTACGGTAGTGAAGCGTGCAGATATTCAAAAGTCTCTTATTATTATCTATTCCGTTATTTTAAGATAAATGTCTGTTCTTGGTCCTGTACTTGTACTTTTACTTGTTCTTGGTTTATTTTTCCTGTATTGTGCTTTTTTTGCGTCTGCGACTTTTACTCCAGAACAACGTATAGTACGAAAGTGACAGTCGCTTTCAGTGGGTGACATGGCGCTGACTTGGTCTCGTATCCAGTCAGCGGTCAGGACGGTACCTCAACAGCCAGTTGTCTGTTGAAAGACGGCGACTCTTCCAGCGGCGACCATATCTTTATGTCGTAATCGATCCCAGAAGAGGCCAGAACTGAAAAGAAACAGGAGGAGAGTGCATCACTGGGGGGGGTGAGGACCCTGCGGTCGGACGACGCGGGCGCTCCGCCTGCCGCACTCACTGGGGTCGTAAGGGTGCGGCTGCAGGCAGTTGACCACGTGGTTGTCGGCCTCCAGCAGCATCAGGTGCTCGGCGGTGTGCCGGTCCCAGATGAAGATGTGTCCGCAGTCCGAGCCGCTCATCACAAAGTTGTTTCCCCAGAAGCACGACTCCTTAATCTGGAGGCAACACATCAGGAATTTTACAACCAATTCACAAAAATAATGTTAAATCCGCTCGTTACATTAGTTCTGGGTCTATCAGGTTGTGTGTCGGAATCCCCTCACTGCTCATTACTTATTGACTCTTTTATCGGGCATTTGCCATTTTTTAGGGGAGTCCAAATCTACAATTCCAAAATCCAGAGCCCTAGAAATGTCCCAGAAGTCGATGATCATCAATTCTCACTGCATTGGCAAATATAGACCACAATGCATTGCTTTAGAGCATTTTGTTATTCAAAAACCAAAATAAATGGTGAAGTTTTCAGCATTAGAACACAATGGAGTCATAATTATTCTTCATAAAATGTTCTTTTCTGGCATATTTGGCGATTAGAGAAAAAGAAAGTGGTGAACATGTGTTACGTTAAAATCCAGAGCACTGGATAGTCCCGCCTGTCTTTTAAAGGTCAGAGAAGTGGGAGAATGAAGACAAAGCCTTGGTGTTGTTAAAACGGCGCTCATAGTCACCATTGTCCTAGAGTTACGGTGGCCCTTGTAGACCATTTTGACGGAAGGCCTCCTGATATTCTGCGTCTCGCTCTCCTCCATCTCCCGCCTTTCCTTCCTCCTGCGAAACAGCTCCTGGATGCGAGCCGCAGCCGAGCGCCTGGGACAGAAAAAAAGAAAAAAAAGTAGAGACGCAGCAGACGGTGGCCCTGAAGGGCAAATCACATCAACATGACACTCAAAACAAAAATAAATTAAAGATCAAAACGACAAATGATAAAGCAAAACAAGCAATAAAAAAACAACAACATTTCATTTTAGAAATTAGAACAAAATTTCAGAAACCAAAATGTCAAACGCAAAATGAAAATGACACGTTTCGGAAAACAATTGTAATTTCCAAAAATCAAAATGAAATGTTAAAAAACTGAAACTAAACCGGAAAAGGCACGTACTACGGGACAACCCTGATTGGATGAAGATATTTCTTCTGGCCAACTTCATCATCGCCCAATCAGCGATGTCTCATCGTACCGACCGTTTCCGGTTTCGTATCGTTTCATTTTGCAACGTTTCATTTAGATACATGGAAATTACTTTTGTTTTCCGAAATGTTTGTTTCTAGGTTTGGTTTTTCTGGAATATTGTTTTTAATTTCTAAAATGTATTGTTGTTATTTTTTACTGTGTGTTTTGCTTTTTTCATTGTCGCTGTGATAGTTCCCGTGTCATTTGCGTTCGAGGGATTTGTTAATGGGATTTGCCCTTCAAGGCCACCGTAGAAAAGCCATGCGGTCACTGTTTTGCGTGTAAAGGCCGTGCTCTGGCCGCAAACAAGCCCCGAGTTAAGGCAGGCAGCACGCACTTTTAAAGACCCACTCCGATGAAAATGGTGTTTTTAACGTGTTCTTAACGTGTTCTTGTGGCGTTTTTCTGATGATGGAGGACATGTAAAAAGAAAATTACACTTAAAATTGGATTTTTGAGTTTTTCTTTATTAGAATCCTTGAGAATTCGGAGCAGATGAAAAAAAGTAGTTGGAAAAAAAGCTTATTTGTGACGTAGAAAATATGCTGGGCGGGCGACAAGCTCCCTGCTGCGCTCCATTCTGATGCATCCACTCACAGACAAACAGATCCATACGTACGGCTGGATGGCTACGATATTGCTCGCCATTTTTGTTGCCCCGGTAGGTTGGAGGTGTGAGGGGGGGCTGTAAGCTAGCGGGAGAGTGGAAAAACAAAAGGGTGATGGGAAGGGGGCGTGGGATTGCTCCTTGCCACCAGTCCCAGCCACAGCTCAGAGGTGAATTTCTCCTGCCGCTCTGCAGAAACTATGTCCTAGACCTAGATTTGTTAGATTTTGTGTGAAAATAACGGTGAATAGACCACTGGGAAGACTTTAACGATTGATCAAAAGATGATCGGAGTGGGGCTTTAAAGGAACCAGACAGGGAGTTCTGAATCCTCACGGCTCTGCCGCGTCATGAACCGTCTTCTGCCGTCCTTCTGTCCATTCGATGCATTCGCTGACCTGTGCTCGCATGCAGCCGCTCAGCTGGAGGTCATTAGTTCAGTGCGACGCCCAAACCAAGTCTGTCACACACCGTGTTGTTGTGCGAGGGGGCTTTATGCGCCCCCCGCACAGGAACATGTCACACACCTGGCAGGTTAGCTGTTTCCGTTTTGTCGAGCAAACGAGTTACCTGATCATCCTATCTCCTACTGCCGATCCCCTGGAACTACATTCAGATTTCAGGTAAATGGAAACCTGGCGTTAGAACTACCAACCCCTTCCCTTAAAAGTTTATATTTCTGTGCTTGGTTGTGTGTAAACAGAAAAATCTAAACGTTATTTGCCCGCGACTCACCTTTGACCCTGTCCTCTTAATCTGGACATCGGGATGGGAATCGGATCGTCGTCGCTGTCGTCGGAGTCCTGGCCGCCGCGCGCCGGCTGACTCTGGCTGCCCTCCCCCTCCTCTCCAGCTGGCTCCGCCCTCCTGCAGCCCCCTGACGTGTCCTCTGAAGCCCCCGACGGGTTCCTGTCCCGAGACGCCTCCGCGCTGACCCGCTCAGGCGAACCCTCCTGCGGGCCCGACCTGCTGGGACCGGCAGAACCGGAAGAGGAGCAGGGAGGTTCGGCGGAGGGGGCGGGGGGACTCTCCGAGGACTCACTGCGAGCTAAACGGGGAAGGATTCACGCTCATCTTTACCACTGCAGGAACCTCAGGAGAAGTAAATGTGTTTCTACGCGTCTGGAGAAGAAACGTCACCCTGCTGGGAGGCTGAACTCTCGGGCGCCCGGCTCTCTTTGCTGGGGGGGGCAGAAGGCTCCAGGGTTTTTGGGTCTCCGCCGCCCAGAGAGCTGGACCTGCTGCTGCTCCTGTGAACGGAAACCGTGGAGGAGAAAGACGTTCAAGCTCCATTCAGACGACGGGACAATCAAACCCTTTGAACGCACATTATTTCATCCTAACAGCATATTGTGCTGTTTTCCCATTCAGAAAGAAATTGTACTTAAATTTGCAAAAACTACAAGGAAGGCGAGGTGAGTAATACAGGAATAAGAGCACAAAGAGGAATAAAAAATCTTTGATTTAGTTACAGTAACACTGATGATTTCAGACCATTGTTTTTATTGTAGATGATATATTTTGATCTTGATTTTCCATAATTCTGTGCAATTATATTAAAGCAGCAAAAGCTTGCCAATTGTTTTTCTTGACCTCTTTTTAGGGCGTGAGTTCCTTTGGAGATCAACCAGTGACTGTATAAGAGAACTGGACCAAGCTAGACAACGTCAGTCAGCAGGGATTAGTCCGAGTCGGTCTGAGTCACGTCTCCATGGCAACCACTCTTGGCAATAAGGAGTGAGCTTGTTGGAAGTCCACACCTCTTCCAATTGAACGCCGGCTCGGGAGAATCTGTCAATCTAACGGTCGATCTGAGGGCCACCTGCTTTTATTGAGGCATGTGATTGGTCGGTTTAAAACCTGAACAACTTGCAATAAAGACGTTTTTTTTTTTTAAAGGTATCAGAGCAAGAATGGTTATTCTGACAGGTGGAATGATGGCGTAACAGCTGTTTATTTCCCTATAGACGTCTTTGGGATTCTGGCTTTTTGGAACCAGCGGGTACTTCCTGTTTGGAATGTGAGGAGGGGCAGTCCAGTTCTCATATACAGTCAATGGTAAAAGCTCGTGAACTGAAGGCTTTTATAACTTATTATATATACGATGGAAGTGGAAACTAAAAAGGAAAAGGCCTTTTTGCTCCCTTGGTAGCTTCTGTTTGGTATTCAGTGTTTAAGTCGTCGTTTCTGTCCATTTAAATACCACTTCAAATACATTTTGGCTGAAATGACCCCAGAGGTTTTGCAGACATCTCCCTCCACTGACCACTCATCTGTGAAGTCCAGCTTGATGGTGCTGGTGGTGGTTCCCTCTGAGCTGTAGTGCAAGCTGAGGACCGGTTCTGCTGTGTTTGGCCGGCTGGTGGACACCGAGGTGGCGGCCGGCGGCACGCTGCTGCTGGCTCCTGCGGCCACAGATTCATCATGAGGGGGGCCTGCAGCTCCTGCAGCTCCTGAGCAGGAAGAAAGAGGAACACACAACCACAAAAAAAAAGCTTAACAATCATCACTGATACGTGACGAGGATCATCTTCCTGTTGTTTGTGGCACGCTGGAAATATGCAATCATTTGTTGCATTTCAGTCACACAGAAATGAAGACATGCAGCACGAGTTAGGGTCGAACACCAAGACAACAAGGCAGAAAACAAAAAACGTGACACACATGACAGCTCCTATACGTGACATGCACAACCATGCATGTGCTGTGCATGGGTGCATGTCCTTAAAAATGTTAGAATCTTTTAGAATAAGACATAATAACACATTTAAAGGATGCCATAAGAGCAGCCTGTTTTAGAGTGGCCACTAGCGGCCACTGGTGGTACTGCAGGACGTGGTGACAAAAGCGTGAAGACTTTGAACACGAAGGACACCACAAGAGGTGAATGACTGAAGAGAGAAGGGGGACAGAGTGGGAGGGGGGGGGTCTGGGGTATGAGGGGTGGGACGCACCCTGCTGTTCATCAAGACTCATGGATCCCAGCTGTTTGTTTACCACAGACGAGGGGGAATCTGGAACACAAATGACATCGACTGAACATCCAACCCTGACGTCACAGCTGATATAAGGGCGCTCACGCCACGGGCATGGCGCTCCAGAGCTCAGTCACAGTGCTGTTAAAAAGCAAAAAAGTGTGCAGCTCCAAAAAAAAAAAGAGCTACACAGCTGTTAGAGATAAGATCTTAAAGACCCACTCCATTAAGAATTGGTGGTTTGGGAGTTTTTAACAATGTTTTTTTTTTTTTTAAATAGAGGACAAATACAGAGAAAATTGATCATAAAATTGCATTTCAGAGTTTTTTTTTCTTAAAATCGTGAATCAGGAGCACACCAAAAAAATTCTGTTTTTGTAAAAATCGTTGTATCGCTAGGTAGAAAATGCCTCAGCTCCCTGCTCCTCTCCATTCGGATGCATCCACATGCAGACGACCAGATCCACGAACGTCTTTGTTTTCCTCGTCTGAGCAGCTTCTGACTCTGAAGTGTACAACTGGATAACTGCGATGTCGCCCGCCATCCGTGTTACACCGCTCATGTTAGCCAGCAGGAGAGCATGTAAACAGAGAGCTCTCAGCAACAGGGAGGTGAAAGGGGGTGGGGTTGCTGTGTCAAAAATCCCGCCCACAATTTAGAGGGACATTTCTACTGCCGCTCTGCAGAAACTATGTCTTAGAAAACAACATAGGCTTTTGGATTTTGGCTACTAACAGCATAGTCCTAATTCTAAGACCGCCGGAATCACGTTTACAAAAGATCAAAAGGTGATCGGAGTGGGTCTTTGACAAAAACAAGACGTTCACACATGCTTACTGCACCTTTTTGTCTTCCATTTCATTCAAAAACTAAAAGAAAAAAACAAAAAAGCAAAGGCATGTTGCTAGGCAACCACACAAATGCACAAGCTGGCTGCTGACATACTCCCACAGGTTCCAGATAAATGTTGGAAAAAAAACAAAGAAAATGCAAATGTACATCATTTACTTGATAAGAATCAAACCAGGTGCACTATTGGAGAGCCTGTTTCAGCTTCATGGACCCTTCAACATTTTAAATATACAGACCGTCCACCGTTAAGCTTAAACCATGACTGCAATCCCTTTCTGATGAAACAGCCTTTCCCCCTGAAATGTGAAGGGATCTGTCCGTCAAAAAGCTTCTTTCCAAGCCTCTTCCAAACTAGTAATGAACAAATTTCAACTGTTTTCAATCAACAAATCTACGACAACATTTTAGGGCCACCAAAAGAAAGAAAAAGGAGAAAGTAAAAATGATGAGATTTAAAGTCGTAAAGTTAAAAGATTAAAATCAAAGTTAGCAGAGCAGCAGGTGAACGCCGCGCAGCAGCAGAGCAGATCCGACTAAACTTAGCTGAACAGGTGAGCTGAATGTTTACCGATAACATTCCAAATGTCCGGAAGCTCATTTGTTTGATTTATTAATGTTTTATTCATTGATGGGTGGTTTGCAGGATCTCTGCAGCCCGTTGATGAAGACGTCGGTGTCCCTGCAGCTTCAATCCTTTCTTCCTCCATGAAAGACAAGATCTCCACGTCTGAGGAGGAGCACTTTCTGGCATTTTCACGAGACGTTTCATCTGGAGGAAGGGACGTATGTAACACTGTTTACTTCCCCTTCAGTGTTCATGACAGTTATATGACATAGTGAGACAAATGGACTTCTGGGTAGGTGAATGATGAGGGTCCTCTTCCCCCAAATGTGCCTCTGAGCTCCTTATCTTACAGATGAAACTCTGCTTTACCGACACCGAACCCCGGCAAGACGGCTCCACTGACAATAACCAGATTTTGAGTCGCCAAAAGGTTCAGAACTTCTTTGTTTTTGAAACCTATCTGGAAACAAAACACTCTTCATCTTTCATCTTAAAGCAAGGCTCCGATAAACAGACAACTTTGCTGTAGCGGGTTAAATCTACAAGTGAGGAACAACAAAAAATATATAGAACCAACCAGACATTGTAGTGGTGGATAAAGAACAGAGGAAAGCCGTTGTGGTGGATGTGGCAGTGCCAAGCGATGGGAACATCAGGAAGAAGGAACATGAGAAACTGGAGAAATACCAGGGACTCAGAGAAGAACTGGAGAAAGCCTGGAAAGTGAAGGTGACAGTGGTGCCTGTGGTAATTGGAGCACTCGGGGCAGTAACCCCCAAGCTGGAGGAGTGGCTACAACAGATACCTGGAAAGACCTCAGACCTCTCAGTCCAGATGGAACAGGAACAGCTAAGATACTGCAGGACCCTCAAGCTCACAGGCCTCTGGTAGAGGACCCGAGCTTGGAGGAGAAACCACCCACAGAGGGTGAGAGGTTTTAATTTGCTGTTTTTAGGTCTGAACATTTTCCTCAGGAAAATGGACTCGCCGCCCTGATGGGGGGGGGCAGTGTGGGGGTCACAGATTATGCAACCAGCAGTGCAGCAGACTGAAGAACACCTTCGTTAGAAACCCTTTCTAATTTCTTTGATTTTCAGATTTCTTTAGAACACTTAGGATCCCGTCAGCTTCAAGGACTTCCTCCTAATTTCTGGAAGTCCAAATAAAGCTCCCGAATCAGCTTTTCCACATACTTCTTAAAAGATGCTTACACGAAAACCATCCTGTCATCCACATTCGTCAGGTTTGTAACCTGCAGCACACCTGCTTTACAGAGGTTCAGTCATATTAAGGGGTTCAGCATATTTGATCTCCATTTGCTATATTGTGCAGTGGGAAAAGAAAGCTATGATTACTAAATCTCTAGAAACTTCAGCTTCTTTCAACTCCTTAACATCTGATTTTCCAGCAATGGAAAAAAAAATCCCTTTTGATTTTTTGTTGTCGTTTTAAGTCTACTTTAGTCGGCAACCTTCCTTTTTCCTACTTACTAATGTTAACCTGAATGTTAATATCACTTCATTGGTATAAGATCCATTTAAAAAGGTTAAATGAAGTCCATGCAAGTATATACATTTATCTTTTCCCCTCTGGCCTAACTGAGCATTTTACAGCATAACAGTTTGCTTTAAATGTGTCCTAATAATAAATAGAACTTAAAGAATTTCAAACTTTTGGTATAGTAATAGTTTGAAATGTGAGCACTCTGGAGGAAATACAAGGCTTTTTGATGTTAGGTAATGTCAACAGGATGAAAATACTTTTTGTTATACAAACCGTAAATTCATAAATCTAACAAAATAAATCTTTTTTTCAATCAAAGAGCCACATGCAGGTTGCAGTAAGTTTGAGGCTGAAGTGATTTGATGCATATTGGCATCAATGGGTGTCAAGGGGTTAAACGTCTGTCAGAGCTGAGCCGCCACTCAGGCTACATTACATCCTCCTACACGGTCACAATCCAATGGATTTTTGAGGTAAAAGAGTTTACTATTTAATCCAAACAAAATCCTCAAAAATGCTGAGTGTTCAATAAAATCAAACCAGACTCAAAGGTGTCAAAGAAGGAATTTTGAAAGATAAAAACAAAACTCAACAGTTTTAGAACAATTACAATAAGTTGAGTCTAACTCCAAATGCGGCTGAAGGCCTTTAGCTTTGACGCGGCGTTTTCATCACCTGCTGTGTCCCTTCATCATACTGGAGTGACATATTTGAACAGAAGTCAGAGATGCTTCTAAATCATGTCTGAAACGGAAATGTTTTGGGGTTTTTTTTTGCAGAGCATTATGTTCTGCATCCTGATTGGCTGTATAGCATTGCCAATCAATCTCTTCTTTGCTGTGTCTTCTGTGCAGAATTCCTTCAGTTTGACATCAAATCTTCAGTCACGATCAGATCTTTGGTTTCATTCTATAATACTGGACTTCTTTTTCTCTGAAGGTTAGAGTTGAAACGCGTGAACACGTTCATGTGTGTCTGAGAAAAGTGGATCAAGTTTGTAGTGAGATGTGGGGAAAAAAAAAAGTGAAAACGCTTCCTATGGGCTGCATGGTGGCGCAGTGGTTAGCCGTCTTGCCTCACAGTAAGACGCTCAAGTCCCGGCTGGGGGACTTGACCAGAACACCAATGGGGGACCTTTCTGTGTGCAGTCTGCATGTTTCCCCGAACATGCATGGGATTTTTTACGGCGTCCTCCGGAAAAAACATGCTCCATAGGTTCATTGGTCACTCTAAATGGTCCCTAGGTGTGAATGTGAACGTGAGTGGCCCTGCGACAGACTGGCGACCTGTCCAGGATGTCTCCCGCCTTCGCCCATGGGTGGCAGGGATAGGCTCCAGCAGCCCTGTGACCCCGAAAAAAACAACAAACGCTTCATGTCATGGTCACAGACTAAAACAAAGCTGCAAACCTTTATGGTGCCACTCCAACAGAAGACACGTCAGGTGAAAACCCAAGCAACAGGCAGAAGAGAGGGTGGAAACGTTAGTGAGGGAGGGGCAAACCGAGGACAAACAGAGGCTGCAGGGGGTGGTGGTCAGTAGAAAAGACAACACAGGCAGGAGAACACTGAAGGGGTGGTTGGCATCAGCTCCAGGAAGACCATCTGCATTTTGCTAAAAAGAATAATCGTTTGTAGCTTGAAGGTTTTCGTGAAAAACACTGTCGATAGTGATCTCAGTTTTTATCCTCAAACTTTGATCTGACTGTCATCACAGCTGGGAGAATGAAGAAAACGAAGAAATAAACTTCAATTTCACAGCAATCAAACTTCATTTTTGATTTATGTTTTACAATTTTTTAGGAGTTCCTTCTTTTAATAACAGAAGAAGCTTTGAAATAATATTGTAATAAAATCACATTCCTAAAAGAACGTCCATTTTTTCATCACTATATTTTGCAAAGTATAAGTTGTGGGTTTGTTTGTTTTTTGCACGACTTATTTGCAGTTTTTTTTTTTTATAAATTTTGGCTCATATATTTGTTATTTTCTCTCCAACAGGTGCTGGTCAGCTACTCTGATTACATCTACCTGGCCTTTAGCGGTTGTTCCCCGCAACCACTAGAGGGCACTGTAGGCGTTTGATACCGACAGCAATTTTAAAGAAGAAGCTGCATCCACAACAAACATCGAGGAGAATCTGATCGTTCTCCTCCTAAATTTTATGATACTTTTTTTAAAATTTGCATTCAGATATTTTTTGTTTTTATTTTACCGTCCGTGGACGAATGTGGGACAGCAAGTCATCAAACTGGGTCACATAGAAGTAGTGCTGAAAGCGCCATCATTCAGCCGCAGCTCCTGCAGTACAAGGTAAAGCTCATTGAATATGATTTTTTCTTCTTTATTATGCTGTGACTTACAGTTTGGAGCAAATTGTAGTCCCTAAAATATTGTAGGTAAAACTTAAAGATCAACACAGTTGATTGTAGTAAAAATCAGAATTCTGTTTGTGTGACTGAGGTTGTGTGTTTTGTCTCTTTTTATTTACAGATCGGGCGGCAAAGGGGATTTATGCTTTTAGGATTTCATTGAGTGTCTTTCTGGAGCCGCGCAGAGGGGAGTGAGTAGAAATGGCGGCAGGGGGTGTGGCCCTGGGGTTGCTGTGGTGGTGGGAAGGGTTCAGAGGGTGGGTAACCTGCAGCAGCAGCAGCAGGGGGAGGAGGAGGAGGAGCACTTCTTTGTGTCCGTCTCTCAGAGGCTGCTGGGGAGGAGGAAGGAGAGGAGGACGAGGCCGCTCTCTGGGCCTGTCCTGGGGGGTCGCCCAGCCGGAGCAACCTCTGCAAACGCCTACACACTAAACTTATGGGCAACCGGCGCGGACTGTATTCTGACAAGGAGGCAGAGGGAGAAAGGAATGAAGGAACAATGAGAAGAATGGGAGAAGCAGAACGAACAGGATGCTAGAGGAGAGGAGAGTGCCCCCCCCCCCCACGCTCTCCGTCTCACACACAAAAACACTGAAGATGACTCGTCTGCTCTAACCTGAGACGGTGGGCTCAGAGGTGGGCGTGGCAGTCAGCATCTCCGTTCCATCGGTCTGACTGCTCTGCTCAGAGTCGGGAGAGGACGCGATTGGTGAGGAAGAAGGGGCGGAGCTCTCCAGTGGGGAGGAGCTGGACGTGGGGGTTGCTGTGACTGTAGAGGATGATCCCGAAGAGGACGTGGATTTTAGCGCAGCGGCGGCGGCTTCTGCGGGACTGGCAGGTTCCTCTGTGGGGTTTGGCCCTGAAGGCCTTTCGGGGGCGTTGGGCTCCTGCGTGGAGTCGACTGCTGGGGCAGGGGGGTTGTTGATCCCCCCCTCAGGACGAACAGCTGTTCCTGAAAACAAGCAAACAATCATGAAAAACAAATAAGAACAGACCTTTAAACCAGATACGCAGATTGTTTTAACCAAATGAGGGAAAATGTCCAGCGTTGGTCTCCAAAATAAAACCATCATGGCAGATTTACAGACGCTACATTTGGAAAAGCTTGACCATCCAGTGATTTCAGGCGAGGGCTTCCGCAGCCTCACCTCTGGGCCGAGCCTGCGGGCGAGCTCCTCTGCTGCTCTGGGCCTCGCTGGCCTCCTCAAACCACCGGGACAACATGTCGGACATCCTCTGCATCAGCGACACGTTTGGACTCTGTTCTCCTGAAGAAGAGGCAGCAAACTCATCGACTCACACCGGCTTACAACACAAACGTTTAAAGTGGACGACGTACCCAAAAAAAAGCATTTTTAAGTCATTCACAGTGACAACAACATGGATAATCGTTTGTCTTTTTCACTGTAGGAAGAGCACCAGTGATCAATAGTTTTTTTATCTAAAGAGGCATGATCACAGACTAAAGACAGAGGAGAACCCCCCCAGTTATCAAAGGGTTCTAGATTATGATGAGGAGGTCAGAGGTCATCACACGTGTTTTTATTTTTATTTTAAAGCTGCAGAAAGACATGGTGATTCCATTTTTTTAAAATCAAAACAATTCAAGCAGCTCCCCCAGGTCAGAAGTGGAATGTGAAAGCCGTGCTTTAAAGAACATCCCGTCATCTCACCGTCTCTTTCCCTTTCGCTCTCCGGACGGGCTCGGGGTCCGGTGTCGGACCAGTCCCCTCTCAGGCGCAGGCGCTTCACTGGAGGCTGCCTCAGCTGTGGAAACACACACACACATGGAGAGATTAGCGGCTTGTCCGTCAAAGCGTTGGTCAAAAATAGCTTCGCTGTTAAAGCGAAACCCTGTTGGTTTACTCTTCAGAGTGCCACCCCCCCCTTGCTCCCCACTCTTTCCACCACTCTGCCTCTTGTCGGGCAACAGGCTGTGAGCCAGAGAGGGAAAAACCCGTCTTAGCTAAAGCACCGCCACCTGAGAGAGTCGGGGCAGGAAGAAGAAAAAAAAAACAATCCACCAACAACTGAGGGCAGAGATGGGGAGGCCTCCATCTTTACCTCCTACAACCCCCCCTTCACCTCAGCTCACATTATTTTGGTGGACAGCAGAAGGCTCTCCACGTCAGCCGCACTCTGTATTTGGAAAAGAATGTGAATCTCGACCCAGATGAACTCTGGGATGCTGGCGCCGTGACCCAGCACATTCAGACACTGGTTCAAATGTCCAGACGGACCGGTCAAAGGGAAGGACTGTTTTTTAAGAAAAGCTACGTAGTAAAGTTAAATTCTTCCCATGAAGTCGTCGTGGCAGTCATTCCAGGATTTAATAAAAACCCTCATACACAGGCTAATGCCAACATTTATGAACCAAACCTGAGTCAGGGACTTGTTGAAGCTTCAGTGGCAGCATCGTCTCTCATATCATTACAGAGGGGCTTTCCCCTGTTGGTCGCTCACCGTGCCTAAAAATCCTTTTCACCGGGTTTCGCTACTTCTGTTACTTCACCGGGTGTGTGCACATTTTTGTGACTTTTGCAATTTTTGTTCAAAAGCACAATTAGACAGAAGAATTGTGAAACCAATACGACCCCTCCCGTCCAGGATTGCAGCAAAACACAATTATAAGTATTACAAAATAACTTTCTTCTAAGCAATTATATTTACACCAGTTCTATCATTCCCAAAGGAACACTTTAGAGCCGGAAAAAAAATCTGCAGAGGATCTTGTAAAAGACGATGTAAATATATTTTTTTTTGCAGTGCCATCCATCCATCTGCTTAACCTGCTTAGTCCCCCATTTGGAGTGGTGGGGTTGCTGGAGCCCATCGAGCTGCTTTTGGGGTAAGGTAGAGTCCACCCTGGATGGTTTGCCAGTCCACCACAACAAGACAAACAACCACACACACTCACACATTCACACCTAGGTGACAAATTAGCAATCAAGTCCCGTATAGATCCGGTCCACGGGTCATTTGGTGCCGGGCCGCACAGAAAGAATAAATAACTTGCAGTACTTCCGTTTAATTTATTTCGAAATAAGAAAGATGTTTTATTTTGAAAATTTGCCTGATTTGCCTGAACGTCTTTGGAAAGTTTCTGTGCCAAGGGGAAAAGACCCAGCCAGGTGACAGAAGAGGAGCCTTCCACTTCCAAAAAAACAAAACAAAAGAAATCTACCTTTAATAGACAGTACTTCTTTTCAGCACCATGAGTGTGGGAGGGGGAGAGGATGATGACACGTGTGCGATGTACAATGTCATGCCAGTCAAAATAAAAACTCTGGGTACATCTTGTCACTGATCCTAATTTATCGTGGCACAGTTACAATAATCATTCGCCCTACAGCTTTAAGGCCGGTCCGTTGGGGACCATTTTCTCACTTTCATTGGAGTGAGTATTTAAATTAGATGAAAAAACAGTTTTAGCTCCTTTGTGTGTCTATGGGGATTCCCATTCATGCAAAGGATTTGACCTCTCTCAGATCGATTTCATAAACCTCTTTAAATACTAAATACTGAAATCCCAATTGGTCATGAACCTGAGAACTCCAGCATTTGAAAAAAAGAAATCTGATCAACTGTAGCGTGAACTAAAAGAGCAGGTTCAAAAGTAACCGGTGTTTTGGACGGCTCACCTCCTCCCTCCTATCCTCGGACGGGCCCTTGAGTTCCCGCGCCTGGTCGTCTTTAGGGTCAAACAGGTAGATGTAGTCGGAGGAGTAGCTGACCAGCACCTCCTGACCGTCCTCGCTGTAGCAGAGCGACGTGACCCTGCAGGACTTGTTGGACAGGTGGGCGGGAACAAACCGAACACACATGCCGGTCGTTCCTCGACCCGTGTAGTTACCTGGAAATAAGAAGTACACACACTCTATTCCTCTACAGCCGGAATGTCAAAAGGGATTCCTGTGTTTTTTTAAATATTTATTGCGTTCAGCGGGTATTGCTGTAATGCAAGAGAGACGGCAGGAAGCTTCTCCTGGAAAATGTCATTCCACCACCGGTGTGCAAAACTCAGTGTCAACTGAATCCAACACAAATCAAATGAGATTTACGAAGAAGATAGAACCGTTTACCTGTGGCTCGGGTGCCTAACATGCGTCTGTCATAGATCCGCACTGAGCTGTCAGAGCAGCCCACAGCCAGATAGTACGGCACCAGAGGAGATATTGATATGGACGTAGCAGCTCTCCGGCAATTTATGAGGATGTCCTGGACATAAAAAGGTTTGCTGTAAGGAGAAAGCTGTCAATAGACCACTGAAAAACTGAACCATTTTTCATTTGGGTTTTTTTTGGAAATGAGAATTACATGTGCATCTGTAACCGAATATACACTTGGGTAGGGCACTGGACTTTGATGGCGGGTGTACTGGGTTTAGTTAGGAAAGTAATGACTTAAGGTAAAAGGGGTGAGAGTCTATAAGATTTTTCTTCTCACTACCTTTTGGACTTTTGTTGTTTATATAATTTTGTCTCGTCTTGTTTCGTCTTGTCTATACTTGTTTTACTTGACCAAAAAAATAAATAAATAACATCTAATCAACTCAGACCTTCGTTGGAAGGGATCTTGTTTTTTCTGTCTTACAAGAAAAATAATCCATCAAGAAAGTTTTTCAGTAGCAAAATAATCTTAGTTTGTGAAAACATGTCTTAGTGACTACAATTTTTTTCTAGTTCTTGGCAAGACCATTTGTCTCACCCTATCGGCAGACTTTGTGCGTATTTAAAGAAAGTCTGCCAAAAAGGGGCCTGTTTTGGCAGTCCAATCTGGAGGCAGATCCAGATTTGTACCAGACCCAAACTAAGACGCAGGAGAAAAGCAGCAAAGGTGCGGCCCTACGTCTTTGCAGTCTTCTTTAGTGCAGCTGGTTTTCATGCGCAGATCGAACCACCGGACCGTGCCGTCCTCTCCGCACGACAGGAAGGTGCACGGGTCATTTGGTACGGTCATAATCTGATGCAACGAAATGACAAGTCAGAAACAGTGGATTTGTGTTTCCACGGCAACAGCAGCAGCAGCAGCAGCATCGTTCAGCACCTCGTAAGCCGTTCCGTAATGGCAGGTGAACTGACACTGTCTGTTGTGCTCGGGACTCTTCTCCGTGTGGGTGTAGTAGATGATGCCGTCTCCTGAGCAGGAGATGATCTCCTGATCGTTGGTGTGGGGCATGAACTTAGCGCTGAAGATGTTTGCACGATGACCTGAGCGTATGGATGTCTTAACCTAGAGAAAAAGGGGGACAGATGAGATCTGAAGGAGACTTTAGACCTGGATTTGACAAAGTGTGATGCTTAGCCGCAGTCCTAAGTGTTTCCCACAATTCCCCACTCAAACATCTACTTTTAATGAATGAACAGCTTTTTAAAGGCTGACGCTCCGTCTTAATTCCCTCCCTAACCCCCAACTACTAAAAAACTATGGAGTGCTCTGGATTTTGAAAGCAATGTAGACACCATGCTCACTACTTTTTCCTTTTTTCTTTTTAAACACCGGATATGACGTCATTGATTTCACGAAATCGAATTAATATGAGCGTTTTGCGATGACTATTTATGAATCCACTGTCTTCTGAAGATAAAAACGTTGGTTTATTAAAAAATAATACATTCAAGTAAAATTTTTGGGCCAAAATTGTTCCGATAAAATGCATTGTGGTCTATATTCGCCCATCTAGTGAGCATCGATGCCCTTCTGGGAAGTTTCTAGGGCAATCGATTTTGTAATTGTAGATTCAGACAGCACTACGAAATGAAGAACGCGCTATATAGTGCATAGTGAAGGAATGTTGACACAACCTGAAATTCACAAAAAGTTGAAATAATTTACTTAATCCTCATTAACATAATGGTTAATGAAATTCATGGATATAACTTTTATAAACAGTTTTGTAGCATTTTGTATTAAATGTAAACCATTATCTTTACATTTAATACAAGAATTCTTCATTTTATTTATAAAAGTTGTACTTTTCTTCAGTTATAAATACTTTGAAATTAGAAGGAGCTGCATTTCCAGAAGAAAATGCAGGGTTGTATGCTATATTACTGAATGAAAATAAAACTAAAAGGGTAATAATTGGCATAAAAGATAAAATAAAAAAAGAAATAATCAAAGTCTTGGATTCCCCATGTATTTCAATGGAGGCAATAATCCTGGAAATCCTGGAATATCTTGAAAAGTTCAAGGATTTGAAGGACCAAAAGTCATTGCTGGAAAAAGCTGAAAGAGCTGAACATTTTAGTAGTTGAATGGTTAAAATAGCTGAAAATTTATAGAAGGAGTTAAGTGGAAAATGGCGGAAGATAAAGAAAGAGAAACAGGAAAACAATGGGTTGAATACTTATAGAATTCAACCAATAAATGCATTTGTTTTTTAATTCAAAACTTAAAAAATTCATTTGATTAAATGGACTGTAAATTCAATCGATTCCAATATTTGGCAGTGATGCCAAACAGGCCTTTGCTGGACGATGAACTGATTCATAAGATCTCATAGAAAGCATGCAGGACAAACGGCTGCTGAGACCAGGACTGAGGATCAGGAACAAATGACAGATGGATTCTCCTCATTTATAACAGGCCAAACTCTCACTAAGCTAAACCTGTAAGGCAAGTTACAAAAACAAAAGCTGGTTTGCGCTTTCTATTTAAATAAACTAAAATTGCAGCTGTTTTAATTGAATCTTCACATATTATTTAATGTTGTTTGTAATTGGGTTCTCCGTGACTAAGATGCCGACCCCCTTGAAGGAAAAACGACAGTAAAACACTAAACAATGCCCTATTTTCACATTCGGACTCACCTTTTTGTTGTAAGGGTTTGTGATGACCAGAAATGTATCATCCGACCCCGACAGGATGTACTCGCCCGTCTCGTTCCAGGATATTGTGTTGACCTAAACGAAGAAGACAGACAGATGCTGCAAGAGTAAGCCGTCAAACCTAAAATCAAAAGAAATTCTGAAAAAAGTTCAAACAAATCCCCCTTTTAATTCAGATGAAATGTTAGGAAAAGTCAAATCCAAAGCAAATGTGTTCACATAACACACTTTTTGAGTTAAAGGTTCAGGAAAAAGTTTAATATTTGAGCTTTTAAGACGACGTAGGCGACAATGGTCAATACACAAAAACTTTAAGGATGAAAAGACATACTAAATGTATATACATACTGTATGAAACAACACAAAATCCAGACTTTTAAAAACTTTATTGGTAATAAATTGATTGTAAGCTTCAGGAATCTAAACCTTTGGAAGATAAGGTTGAGAAACTAAGAAAAGATCAGTTTAACATTAAGAACACACAGCAACTAATAAACATAATCATAATTTGTCTTAAAATTCATTTATAACGGATTTTTATCCATTTATTAAACTATTATAAATGTTTTTCATGATAAAAACTGTCATTTAAATCATTTTGTCTTCTATATTTTGGTACTAAAAGAAACTTTACGCAAAAATTTGGTTAAAGACTGCTATTATCTTTTATTTTTGTGTTTCCATATATTGCAAACGAGAAAATGGGGTCAAACTAACAAGTTAGCCATCTAGATTTAGCAAATTGTATTGTCATCGATGTCTAATCAATGTTTGTATTGCACAACATTTTAAGCAGAACGGTGCATCAGCTTGCTGTTTGCCGTCATTCTGTCAATCAATATTTAATTAAGACCTGGATCCTCGTTTCAATGTTGCACGCCGACAAAGAGGTCTTGCAGCCGGCGGGTTCACCCCATTAAGCCTTTTTCAGAGACAGATTAGACATTTAGACATTTAGACTTGGATCTAAAATCTGTCATTGACCATAATCTGATGAAAGATTAATGTCGTGTCGCTGGTCATGTTGACATGTTTGAATGTTCCTCATTTCCTGTTTCCGCTGCAGTGTCACAGCAACCTCTACGGCGATGACACTGTCATTCTCTTTCATGACTTGGAAGAAAGAGGTTCCGCTTTAAACTCATTTTGAAATGTGTGTTGAAACTACTCCTCCAGTTTCAACACCCTAAACTGACGGCAGCAGCTGGATCAAAGTAGCAAAACAGACTTAAAAATTATTACTGAACAACTGAAAAGCCCATTGGGTGTTACCTTCACATGCCCTGCACATAAAAAGGCATTTTTTTAAACATTTAACCTTCATTACAAAAAATGTTGATGCATAAAAACTTTAATTTTTAGACTGTAGTGCATAAGCTTGTCTGATACTCATATTTTAATTCATGCAGACGCTTTTATTCTTGAAGATTTACACTTTTCTCTAAATTGACAGCGTTTTTGCTCCATTTCATGGCTATTTTGTGCAAACAGCTGGCACCTATTGTACTTAATCCCTCAAAACAAAAAAAAATGTCTACAAATCTTCCAAAGCAAAAGAAATACTATCTTTGAGTGCTTTTGACCAAAAAGGAAAAAGAAAAATCTAATTTGGGTTAACATTTATAATATTTTTAATTTGATTTTCCCCTTCATCCTCCCATTTCTAAAAAAAACACAAAAATAAATGCTAACAGAAAAACACAAGATCATCCATTAAAATTTCAAAAACAAACTACAAAAATTTGTTTATATTTATGAATTGTTTTATAACTAACATTAACAAATTAACAATCTTATTTATTCTTTTGTAAAAGAGGTCTAACTGATCAGGAAAGAACCATCTTAGCATTTTCATCCCAATAAACAAGATTTCAAACCAAAACATAAAACTGCAGTTAAAATGTATCTAGATTTACTAGATTTTGTTTATGATTTAGACCTAAAACACTTTAAAACAACATTCCAACCATTTTTCTAACATAAGAAGCCACAATATGACAGATTTTGGAGATGTTTTCGCTGTTTTTCTGACAAAATATTTGGAGATTTTGTTAAAAGCGTACGATGATAAAAATAAATAAACAAATAAATGAAAATCACAACATTTTTTAAAAAACCACAGTCCTAATCAGTCCCTGGAAAACTGCATCTTGCCAGTCAGAGATCAGTTTATGGGCTGTTTGGGGGGTGGGGGGTGTGCCAGAGCTGTCCACTCCACCCACTTCTTTAGAAGGAGAATGAACATTTCAGTTTGATCATTTCTGTACATAAACTTCCAACACACTGGTTTTCTGCCAGTCTGTGTGTGTGTGTGTGTGGGGGGGGGGGGGGTCATCTCACACAGGATCAGATAAACCAGCCTCCACTAAATATTAAGATACAAATGTATTTGTACAAATGTGCAAAACAAATTATATTTGGTCAATAAAAAAAAAGTTCACCTCAATAAGTTTGTAATGTAACTCAGGTTGTCAATGACAGAGGTCAAAGGTTTCTCGGGGGGTATTCCAGAAGGCACGTTTAAACTACCCTGACTTTTAACCCTGAACTCTGGCTGAAGTCCGCTTGAACTTGCTTACTCTGGGTATGTCGGTTCCAAAAGACCGGATATGAGTTGGCGTAATAACGCTCCACTTGGTAACCCTGGGTTAATGCTCGTGCACGGCAAGTTCACAAAGACATTTTCAATGGATTGCCGATTTCTGGAGTCACTATGGAAACGCGTAGAGAAAAAAGAGAGCTCTATACTTCAGTGAGACGGAGTCTGAGATTTTAATGACGGCGTATGAAGATTATACGGCCATCAAAAAAGTAATACAGCTGCATCATCAGCAAAAAAAGGTTTCTGTTTGGAGAAAAAGAACGGACAATATAATCGCACGAGTTTCTATCTAATTTCTATTTTCATTGTGACACAAGTAAGGGTTAATGGCCGACGAAGTTTTTAGTCCTTTATTCTTGTTTTTTTTTTCAAATTTGGATAGCTTTTCTCACAAAAAGCGGACTATTTGTTATGTGATGCGGCGCACCACCGCTGCAGTCAAGATTCGGGGATATATATATATATATGCTGATCTTTCCGATGGGTTGAATAAAGCATAAGTTCAGAGAGAAAGTTCACCTCTTACTACTTGTTTTTGTCCAAATGATGAAGCAAAAGGTTGTTTTAAATAAGCCGGCGCAGTGATACAAAACATTTAAGCTAGGTGACCGGAACTTCTTTTTTCACCATGCGGTTATTAGGTTTTAATGCACACCCAGCAGCCAATCAGAATTGAGTATTCACCCGGACCATGGTATAAATATATATAACTTATCAAACTTAAATGAATTAATTCAATGGGCAACAACTTAATATTTTTTTTACAACTCAAATTTACATATTTATCTAACAACATGTCATTTTACTACAATTCAATAAAATGTTTTTCCAAATTAATCCATTGTATTTCTTGACCCTATCATATGTCTAAATTTCATTTTATAACAATAAAATGAATGACAGAAAAAAAGAAATAGTAAGTCATTTATCTGACTTTAATAATTGATACTTTATTTATCCCACAATGGGGAAATTCTTCTCTGCATTTGACTCATTGGGGGAGCAGTGAGCTGCAGCCAAACCGCGCTCGGGAGGTTTGGCTTGCCTAACAACCCTCACTGAGTGATGTTAATTGCCTGCCAGTATTTGCTTGCCCCCCATACCATTGCTCATTCCCCTCCAGGAATTGAACCCTGGATTCCTGCATGGTAGCCTCTCACCTTACCAACCGAGCTAAGAAGTGGTGCTAAATGTCCTCATCATCCTCTCCCTCCCTCTCACTCATGGTGCAGAAAGAACATCACAGAACAAAATATCTAGACAAAACAAAGTAATACAGCTAGACATATATATAAAATAAATGTCTGATAACTATGTGTTATTTTTAAGATGACTAAACTAAAAAAACATGATTTATCTTAACTGAAGCAAATAATTAAGTTAGATCAAAGTAAAGAAGTTTATCTTTCCAACATCCATACATGGTCTTATCACATACTTTTTGTCACGGTGGAAAAAGTATCATCTGAGCTTCTTCATCCACTAAATCATCTTCAAATGAACACACCACGCTGCTTCACCTCTCTGACAACAAACTAACCTTCAACTAAACCTGCTCCAGACCAGGTTATGTTCATAGCACGAGTTGCTATGGCAACTTGACATAGGTAGGTCTTCACCAAGTTTGCAAACACTGTAGCGGCTATTTTCCATGAAGATCTTCTCTGCTGGGATGTTTTGGGGCTGTTGCTGAGCAACCTGGACTTTCAACTCCCTCCACAGAGTCTCCATTCGATTGAGACGGGCTAGAACACTCCAGAACATTGAAATCCTTTTTATGATCCCACTTCTTTGTCCCCCATGTCGTTGTGTTTAGGATCAAAGGTTGTGTCCGAATTCCTTCCCTACTCATGTTCTCACTGTTGGAAGGAGGGTTTTGCCCAAAAACTCTCCATACATTGACTCCATCCATTCATTCATCCATCCATCCTCAGAACCAGTTTTGTCCCTTTCGGGGTCACAGGGCTGCCGGGGCCTATCCCGGGCACTCGTGGACAGGTCGCCAGTCTGTCGCAGGGCCACAATCACACACCCATGCACACTCACACCTAGGGACAATTATAGAGAAACCAATTAGCCATTGGAGCATGTTGTTGGACTCTATTCCTCCTTCCCTTAACATGGACCAGTTAGTTCCCTTTGCATTAGAGCAGCCCTAAAGCGTGATGTATTCCCCCTCATACTTCACAGTGGCGTTGTTTAAATTATCAAACAGTGTGATTTCCTGGATTATTGTTTTCCATTTCATCCTTTACAGTTAAAAATGATGAACATAAGTGGGACAACCTGCAGAAAAAACACTCATTGCTAATAATAGCTCTCGTTAATCCAATACTGCATGAGTACTACACAGACACAGATCATTATTTTTCCCATCCTGCTCTTCACAGGCATAAAAGAAAACCTACAAAGCACAAAAACACGTGTTGTCAAAATACACTTCAGGCTGAATGAATTGTGCTTTCAATGTTGTTTGGGATTTTCTCCGCTCTTACCTTTCTTCCCTCTTTGTCTAACTCACTTGGAGTAGCTCCAGAAATTATACGGGGTTTCTACTCCTGAGGCTGATTTTAGTGCCCATATTTACTTTATTCAACATTAGCACCACCCACTACAGAGAGAACATTTTAGCATTCAGGTTTTTCCCATCATAAAATAATAGAGATGTTCTAACTGTTCTCCCAGCATACTTGTGGAGCATTGCACAAGGTAAACAACATCTCTCCAAACAAGAGTGAGCTGTATTTTCAGAATTATTGCTGAATTCAAGGATGTTCAGCTTTGGAAACAAAACCTAAAATATAAGGTTTTGTTTACATGTTTAGTAAAAATGTTATGTTTCTACAGGGCTTTTTAAGATCTGAGAATAAAAGGTTTGGGACAAACATAACTGTGTGTAAAATTATACATAATTGAAGTGAATTGTTGCATATCCCTTCAGGTGTCACCACAGCGAATCAGCTTTCACTGATTCGTTTTGGCAGAGATTTTTACGCCTGATGCCCTTCCTGACACAACCCTGTATTTTATCCGGGCTGGGGACCGGCACAGGGGGTCCCAGACTTGGGCCCCCTAGTGGCTACAGAGTTAGGCAGTAGCATGAAGGGTCTTGCCCAAAGACCCACACTGGATAAACCTCATTGCGCCCCCTGGGAATCAAACCCTTACACACACTGACCAAAAAATATAAACGCAACACTTTTGTTATTGCTCCCATTTTTATGGTATGAACTCAAAGATGTGAAACATTTTCCACATACACAAAATAACCAGTTCAGAGTGGCCTTTTCTTGTGGCCAGTCTAAGGCACACCTGTGCAATACTCATGCTGTCTAATCAGCATCTTGATATGGCACACCTGCGAGGTGGGATGGCTTGTCTTGGCAAAGGAGAAGTGCTCACTATCACAGATTTAGACAGATTTGTGAACAATATTTCAGAGAACTGGTTATTTTGTGTATGTGGAAAATGTTTCACATCTTTGAGTTCATACCATAAAAAATGGGAGCAATAACAAAAGTGTTGCGTTTATATTTTTGGTCAGTGTACATAAAGTGAAAATAATGTGGTAAATATAGAAAAATGGAGTTCATACATGTCAGGGCACATTTTATAATCATAGGGATCTGTGAACCAACAGGGTTCACAGCTGTTCATAGGCCCTGCAGTGCACGATTTAACACAGAACAGAGATTTGTCTGCGTTTGTGTGGATTTCATATATTAAGTATCATGAGATCGTATGGACACAAGACAAATCTAACAACATTTTCTCAGGATTTATGTTTTCCTGCCTGCCGTTCCTACGAACAACAGATGAACGGCTGTTGGCGTTTCTGCACCGCTCAACTTCTCAATGTCAAAATGTTTGCTGTAACTCAGCTCAGAGCAGCTTCGGGTGGAAGCTGAAGATCGCAGAGGACGGAAGCAGAGTTTGTGGACGTGAACTACATTTGCAGAGAAATTCTGACTGGATCTCTGAAACACAGTCACAAAGTAACAAAGGCTTATGTATGCTCTGAATGTGATCAATGATCACATTTGTCCCTTTGCGTCTCGACTAATCAGTCAATAATGCTGAACTTCAGCTCCTCTGCACACACATATTCAGTCAGTGAGGAAACACGCAGATCTTCTGGCTCGTGGTTATTTTTGCCGGGCCACTCTCCTGTCTGATGGATAGAGTGACAGGATGTGTGACTGCACCATCAGCTTCAGGTTCCCTCCCAGATCCACCAGCTGACCAAAGATCTCATCTTAACGCCAACTCGATTGGTGTTTTCTTTCACCATGAGATGAATCACAATGAAAACTTTAAAGAAGGGAGCACTTACGCAGCCATCGTGCACATTCAGAGTGGATTCAAGCTTTAGCCTCTGGACGAATTCTCTTCTCCCTGTGAAGACACAGACATTCACATTTCACAGCTCTGCTGTTAAAATAGCACCTTCTGATTTGATTGAATGTTTCTAGGGTGAGTTAAATGACTTTTGCTTTGAAACTGACTGCAGAAGGTGTTGACTAGAGCAACAAATGTGAGCAAAAATGAATAAACAATGAAAAAAAAAAACAAATTAGAACAATCCACAATAGTGGCAAATATCTAGAGGACATCACATCAACAGCAATGTCAATTTAAGCTCCCTTTTATTTTACCAGTAAAACGTTTTAAAAAGATTTTTCGACAGCTGGTTATTGTTTTTCCTTAATAGTGCAACTCTTTTTCTCCTTTGCATTTCTTGTTATCTTCATGGCAAAGAGATGATTGGCGCTGAGCAAAGATTCCTGGAGGTGAGAACGTGCGCTGGCGCTCCGCGTGGGAAAGCGATTGAGGTGGTGGTCTCAGAAACGTTGGGAAAGCAGCTGCACTTTATTCAAATGAGAGACTGGACGTGCACCGACAAGTTCTGTCTTTAATCAGAGATGCAGAATCTGTTACACACTGAGCTCCTATCATAATTTTGGCACCATAAATTCAATTTCTTCATTATTTCAACACTTCCTTCCATGTCACTACCTGCACTTTCAATAAGAAAACATGTTGTTGTAAAAAAAATACAATTCTCTTAACATTGCCGCTGAATTGAAATTTCTTACTTGTGTAAAAAGTTACATTTCACTGGAAAACCCACATTTTTGTTTAAAGTTGAATAATTTTGATAAATCGCGAAGGTATCAAGAGGCAATGTTTTGACTTTTCCCCTAAAGCTGGTTAAGGCTGTAAAAAAATCCCTTTTAAACAACACCTAATGGATTAAGATAATCCAGAAAAGGTTATTTTTATGCAACATTTTTCTTTGAAGTCATTTTTGTTGTATATTGTTTAAGCTAAAAGGACATTTTCTCTTCATTTCTAACTTCCTGATTGTATAAAGGACCCACTGTGATTAAAACAGTGTTTTCTGTGTTTTTAACGTGTTCTCGTGACATTTTTCTTACTGATGGAGGACATATACAAAGAAAACTAAGCTTAGAATTGTATTTCTGAGGTTTTTTTTCTCTCTTTTTCCAAATCGTTATGAATCCAGAGCAAGATAGAAAATGCTATTGGAAAAAGATCATATTTGTGATGAAGAAAATATACCAGGCGGCCCCACGAGCTCTCTGCTCTGCTCCATTCTGATCCACCCTCCTGCAGACAACTACCGTATTTTCCGGACTATAAGTCGCCCTTTTTTTCATAGTTTGGCAAGGGGTGTGACTTGTACTCCGCAGCGACTTATATTAGAAATAAATTTAAATAAATCCATTGTTAACCCTCCTGTCATGTTCATTTGTGAGGAACAGAGATGATGTTCCTGGGTCAATTTGATGTATGAGGTATGTTGAGTGTTAAGAGTATGTTAAGTGACTCAGAGAATCTGCAAACTTTTTTTTACAGTAATATCTTGAAGGCTAAAAACATAATATTCTATTTTCCAATGATTTCATAGATTCAGAAATGCAATAAAAATGACAACTGTTTCTACAAATACAGGATGAAAACAGAGTATTAGTGGGCCAATGATGCTTCAGGAAAGTAATAAATAAATAAGTATGAGAAAGAATTACTGTGAAATTATGAGATAAACAGTCTGCTATGATTGTGTCATATCAGTTTGTGCAAGTTATTATATCTTGGTCTCAGATTTTGTCAAATAAATTTCCCGTCAAAATGCGACTTATAGTCCAGTGCGATTTATCTGTGTTTTTTTCTACTTTATAATGCATTTTTGGGCTGGTGCAACTTATAGTCCGGAAAATACGGTACATCCATGTACGTGTTTGTTTTCCTCGTCCGAGCTACCATATGGCTCAAAACTGTACGGCTGGATAGCTCCAATGTTGCTCGCCATCTTTGTTGCTCTGATAAAGTAGGTTGGGGGTGTGAGGGGCTGTAAGCCAGAGAATTCAAACAGAAGGATGATGGGAAGTGGGGGGGGGAGGTTGCTCCACACCAACAGTACCACCCACAACTCAGAGGCAAATTTCTAAAGAACTCCTGCCGCTCTGCAGAAACTATGTCCTAGAAAATGACACAGGTTTATTTTTTTATTTTTTTTTTGGCTAAAAACAGCATCATCATAATCCAAAATTAACTTTGAATGATTTTACAATAGATCAAAGGATGATCGGAGTCTGATTTTAGTCAAAGAAAAATCATGAGAAAACCTTTTTCCAACAAAATTAGGATTGATAGATATTTGAAAAGTACGATGGAGTTTTAGTGACACCAAAAAATAAATAAAAGTAAAATCACTAGATTTAAAGTCGTAAATTTACAACTTTAAATCTAGTAATTTAACAGTTGTGACTTTTTCTCTCGTAAATATAGGACTTGAAGGTCGTAATTTAAAAAAAGAAAATTGTTTGAAGGCTGGCCCTAAAACTCCATCGTAGAAAACAAAAATGTAGATGGAATTTCACTTTGACACAAATTCCCTTAAAATGTAAACACATCTTGGATAAATGTGCATAGATGTGAGGAAGAAAGTAGTATAGGAAAAACTTAGATAATGATTTGAAAAGTTTATCATTTGTTCCATACTATGTTCCAATCGGTGAATTTCTGGGGTCGCCTCAGAACCAAACAATGAAGCTATTAGGATGGTGCCTCTCTGATAGAAACACACTAATACCTCTGGGGTTGTCTTCTAACCTGGGGGGGCTGCGTTCCAAATCAAAGTGCCCCCCAACTTGTTACCTTTAACGGCTCCTGTGGCTAAAAATATCCTGCAGAGCCGCGTATCTTTCTTCCTGTGCACAAGCGCGGCCCGGACTTTATCTCAGGCAGGCTAAAAACAGCTCCGACTAAACCTCTGCGGCACCTGCTCCACCTCAACAGGCGGACGTGTCTCCGTTCAGCCGCCTGACTCGACTCGCCGTGCTGCGTGGAACACAGTATGTGACGTCCGCAGCCATACGCCAGCTCCTATGTCATCTGTTCCTGCTGGTGTTGGAATCTCACAGTGTTTCATTACAAACTACACTTTATTTATCTGGATAATTATTCATAATTATAAATTTATTGTTAAACTAATAGAAGTGCCATATAGTCAGAAGTAGAGTTTTGTTGGGCCTTTATTTTGTTTTCTGCTTGTTCTTTGTCTCCCAGAGATCAGGCTCTCCAGCACAAAGCAAGCATCCCAGGAAGTTGGTGGTAGTTTCCCCAAAACCTTCAAAATAAAAGTATTTTTTTGCGTATCTATTTTTTTTTTTAACTCCCTCTGCCCGTCACCAATAAACGTCATTCTGCTTGATTTCAGAGGGACGACCAATATCTATGGCTGAAAGAAGCTTTCATTGGTTGATTTTATTTCCTTCCTCTGTTTTCTTAAAAAAAAATAGACATTTTTGAAATGAAAAACATTTTTTGGGGCAACTCACTTTACTAAAGTTTCTGAAAAACTACCATTTTTCTTCTTCTTATATTCCAGTGGAAAAGGATCCAGTTAGATTTAAAAGGTTCGCTTCAAATGTTAAAAAGTTGTGTGGTAATTAGACAAGGGTGACGTTTCCTAAAACTGAAAAATTATTTGCATTTTGAAGGATAAAAGAAATGGATGTGACATTAACTACGAAACAGTCTCCACAGGCATCAGCTTCAAACCCCATCGAGCTGCTTACAGAGAAGAAAACTAGACGTTTCGAGGTACCGGAACTCGTGCTTTAGCTTTCAAAAAGAACTTTCAGAAGATTTCTCTTGCAAACGACATTATCAGTATTCAGCTCTTTTATGTGCCAAGGCAGCTTTGATGATGGAGGGCCTGGAACAAATTTGGTTTTGATATTAATTCCATTACTTTGTGTTCAGTTATTTGTCCCACGTGTTATTTTAAACAATGATGAAACATAAATCTGCATCATTAAAAAAATAAAAATAAACTAAATATACCAGTTTTTGCAAGAACACAAAAGTGTATCTCTGGTGGAACAACAAATCAAAGTATGAACTTAGGAAATCTTTAAAGACCCCCTTCAATTAAAATTGTGTTTTTAACATGTTCGTGTGAAATTTTTCTCATGATGGAGGACATATAAAGAGAAAATTAAGCTTAAAATTGCATTTCTGAGTATTTCTTCATTCACTTTGGTTGGGGGTGTGAGTGAGGGGCTGTAGACTTGGGGGAGAGCGTGTAAACAGACGGATGTCAGGTAGTGGGGGCAGGCTTACTCTGCACCAACAGTCCCACCCACAACTCAGAGGATCATTTCTAATAATAAACTATGTCCTAGAAAACGACACAGTAAAGACGGCATAACCAACATTAAGATCAATGGGAACGCTTTTAAAATAGATCAAAAGATGATCAAAGTGGGTGTTTATATTCCCCTCGGGTGCTGTACATTGAGATATGTCCACATTTACGAATTATTTCCAAATTTGTACTACTCAAAGTACTTCCAGAATCAAGAAAATGCACAGTATTTTGTGACTTGAAGCAAAATAAAAGTGTGAAGTAACCTAAAAATGGTAAATAATATTATTTTTGTCCCCATTCATTGCTACATTAGTATCACTGATGTGTAACTGTATAACACTTTTCTGAACCCTTCAGCCAATGATGACTTTAAATGAAACCTCTTTTTAAAGCAGGGGTCACCAACCCTGTTCCTCATAGGCCACCACCCGGCTTGTTTTGCAACAAACCCTGCTTCAGTAGATCCTGGGGGGTATTCCAGGAAGCATGTTTAAACTAGCCTGACTTTAAGCCTGAACTCTGGCTGAAATCCGCCTGAACTTGCTTACTCTGGGTATGTCGGTTCCAAAAGACCGGATATGAGTTGGCGTAATTACGCTCGACTTGGTAACCCTGGGTTAACGCACGGTACATAAAGACATTCTCAATAGATCGCCGATTTCTGGAGTCACCATGGTTACGCGTGGAGAGAAAAAAAAGAAAGCGCGACACTTGAGACGGAAGTGAGACGGAGCCTGAGATTTTAATGACGGCGGATAAAGATTATAAGTCCATCAAAAAAGTAACACGGCTGAAAAATAATTTAAATAATTTAGTTAAATTTATTCAAACTCAATAATTGTTAATACAACTCAAATTTACGTATTTATCTAACTAAATTTCACATTACTCCATTAATCTCTTTTCCATCTTAATTACTTATATTTCTTGAACTTTCATATGTCTCAGTTTGAGCCGGCAGATATGCTCATTTTTATAACAATAAAAAGAACGGGGGGGAAATGCACGGAGTGCAAAAACTTATTAAAGAATTTTCCGTCACTATCATAACAGTTTAGGGTGGTAGGGGTGAAATATAAACTCATCATCCTCTCCTTTACTCTCACTCATGGTGCAGAGACGTAAGCATAGTAGGACAAAATAGCTCGGCAAAACATGGTGAAACATAGTAAAACAGCTAAACAACTAAACACATTTTGTAAAAAAACCCACACTTAAACCCAAATCCGTCCAGACAGGCAAAGGGAATGATATCCCAGAATCCCTTGCGGTGCCGATCTAACAGCAGCATCAAAGTTACACCTACTTAATTGAATTAATTTGAACGAAAGGAAAATAACTGTCTGAAAACTACGTGTTATTTTTAAGGTGACCTAACAAAAAATGATTTATCTTAACTGAAGCAAATAATTAAGTTAGATCAAAGTAAAAAAGTTTATCTTTCCAACATCCATATGTGGTCTTATCACCCTCTCATGGTGGAAAAAGTATTATCTGAGCTTCTTCATCCACTAAATCATCTTCAAATGGACACGCCATGCTGCTTCACTTCTCTGTAAACAAAAAAGCTTCAACTAAACCTGCTCCGGACCAGGTTATGTTCAGAGCATGAGTTGCCATGGTAACTTGACCTACCCTGAAACATACCTCCATTTCTGGAACCGAAAGCTGAGGTTATCAACTTCTTAGCCTCAAACTTATCGTGGGAGCTAGCATAACCTGCTTTCTGGAATACACCCACGATGAGCTGGACTGAATTGGTTTCCAGTTGACTGAACACACCTGATCCAGGTGAGCAGCAATTTAGCAGCAGTTTAGAACATCAACTACAATTTCACCTTTAAACCAACCTCTTCCTCTGTGCGATGACTGAAGCTTTCCTTTATGTTTCCAGAGGAAAAGGACTTATTCCATTTTGATATGCATTATAATTTCTCAATTTAAGCGTATTTGGTACCTTTAACATGCATTTACCCAGTCACAATGACTCGTTGATGCAATCTAGTCACTTCTGTTTGGACGTTGTGTTTTATTCGTTCATTCGGTTCGTCTTTTCTTGAGAGTTTGGACAAAGGTAAAAAATATTGACTGGGGTATTTGTGACTTGACTGCAGTATAACAGCTTTCTTTTTTCCTTTTGAGAAAAGTAGCTAAGCGGCTCCAACAGCTTTTAAAGATATCAACTTACTCAACATACCGTTAAGTAGACATATAATACCATATTTCTGTTTATGTGCTACTTTACTAATGAAGTGATCCAGTAAGTTGCAGCACTGTCATTAGAAGACAGAAATCTTTCCCCTTTCTGTTTGGGAATTGTGTTAAAGTGTATAATTCAGGAATAATATGTAGATTAATAAATATTTGGGCGCTGGTTTTAACCTTGATTTATAATTTCATGATTCTATCGCTTCTTTACAAAAAAGCAAGATTTGTACAGATTGTAATTGCAAAGACGTGACACTTTAAGCTGTCAACAGGTTGAAAAAAAAATAACATTTCTAAAAAAATTGGGGAAATCTTATTAATCCATTCTGGCAAATTTGATGTATTTTTCAGGAATGAATTACAGAAAAAACAGGTGGTGCTGCCTGAAAATGGTTGAATTTTTAGCTCATCTGACATCTTAACAGCATATTCTTTACATCAACATGAACTATGTAAAGAGGACTATTTCTGGACGGATACAGAGGTAAATAATCTCCCCTCTAAGCAGCGACTGAGGGTTTCTCTAATAGGGCATCTCCACTGGAATCGCTGGGGAAACTGACTAAAAGAGGGAGTGACTGCTGTGTTTACACTGAAACAGAGGCTGCAGCTCCCCGGGTTAACTACGCAGGTTGTTTGTTTTGGCCTGAAACGATGCCTCGGTGTCTGTCAGGAGCTCATCTGCTTCCACGACAAGCCCAGCTCTACGGAGTGAAACGGAACCTGTTCTGATACTCATGTTAGCATAAAAACAAAGGTTTGTTCTTACCCAAGTAGTTAGTCCTGATGGTGTTCGGTTCGTTGTATCCAATTAAGCGTTTATTGACATCCCAAACCAGGTTTCCAGTACAGGACATTGTGACCATAAGTGTGTTTTCAATGGCATTAACATTTAAACTAAGCTAACTGTCGTTCTACTCTCTCTTTTTTTGTTGTTGTTGTTGTTAAGTTCCTGTCAGGGGGGACGGGGTTAGCTGGCCAAAACATTCCGCGTCCGCATTTGCTAAGAATAAAAAGACTCGTTTCCGTGTGGCCTCCGCTGAGTTCCCCCCACCCCGACTGTGTCTGTACTCTCCGGGCAGCTAGCTGTCTGTCCTGCTGGCCCGAGGACTCAGCCACGCATCAGCTGTCACGTCAGGGGGACAATACGCAGTCTCCGGGAGCCCTCCATAACCCGAGACCGTCGGCGCAACTGCGCATGTCCAAGCTTCCGTCATCAAATCTGTGTCAACGCGCAGAAACACGTGACCAGGAAGTAGAGGAGGAGGCCACCTGCTGGACCTGGAAGCAAATTAGCTTGGAACAAATTCTCAACTCATAAATGGTATGGTCCTGTTTTTAATCTTTAATCTGTCATCTTTATGTTTTTATTTTTTTACTGTATTAGCTCTAGTTTTTATTAACTGTTTTTACCTTTGTGTTGTAAAGCATCTTTGTGTGCCATTTAAAGTGCTATACAAATAAAATGAATTTATATTATATTTATATTATTCATCGAGCCAGGACCTCCAGCGTGCATTGGGGCAGTTTGCGGCCAAGTGTGAAGTGGCTGGTATGAGTGTCAGCTCTACTAAATCTGAGGCCGTGGTTCTCGACCAGAGAAAGGTAGTTTGGCATCTCTCTGTGGGTGGAGTGTCCCTACCCCAGGTAGAGGAGTTTAAATATGTTGGGGTCTTGTTCACAAGTGAGGGTAGACTGGAGCGTGAGATTGACAGGCGGGATCTGAGCAGCGTCCGTAGTTATGCAGTCGCTGTACCGGTCCGTTGTGGTAAAGAGAGAGATGAGCCAGAAAGCAAAGCTCTCAACTTACCGGTCGATCTTCGTTCCAATACTCACCTATGGTCATGACCGATGAACGGGGTACTGAATATAAGCGGCTGAAATGAGCTTCCTCCGTAGGGTGGCTCCCTTAGAGATAGGGTGAGAAGCTCGGAGTAGAACCACTGCTCCTCCACATTCAGAGGAGACAGTTGAGGTGGCTCAGGCATCTAGTCCGGATGCCTCCCTGGGGAGGTGTTCCTGGCATGTCCCACTGGGCGGGGGCCCCAGGGAAGACCTGGGACATGCTGGAGAGACTACGTCTCTTGGGTGGCCTAGTAACACCTCTGGGTTCCCCAAGAGGAGCTGGAGGAAGTGGCCAGGGCGAGGTTCTCTGGGCATCTTTGTTTAGACTGCTGCCCCCGTGACCTGGTACTGGATAAGCGGAGGAAGATGGAGGGAGGGAAGGATGGATGGATTGACAGAGCATTTTTATTTTCCCTTTTTGGTCAAAATAAAGCCTATGACAAGAATCACAGCTAATAAATACAGCTAAAAATGAAATGTGGGCTACATGGTGCGGCACAGTAGTTAGTGGTCCTGCCCCACTTTAAGAAGGCTCTAGTTCAAATCCCAACTGGAGGCTTTCAGTGTGGAGTTTCCATGTTTTTCCTTATTGGTTTCTCCAAGCACTGTGACTTCCTCCCACAGTCCAAAAAGATGCTTCATAGGTTGATTGATGTTGATAGGTAAGTGTGAGAGTGATAATGCGGTCCTGCAACAGATTGGCAACCTGTTCAGGGTTTATCCCATTTTCACCAAACAGGGTGGGCTCCTGTGACCCCAAAAGGGCTTTGGCACGTTCTGCAGATGGAAAATGAAAAGCATGGGATTCAATGGATTATTTTATAAACAAAAGTCACTTCCCTGTTTCTGGTCAGCAAGCTGCAGAATACATAGCACTTTTATATTCCAGATGCTGCAACATCCTAGTAGAGACCAAGGTTAGTGCACTACTTCTGTCTCTGGTTGCCCTGGAAACTAACAAACTCATGTCTAAAGATCAATGACCAGAGGGTGTCAGTGTTGCACTGTATAAGACTTTAAATCCATTGGTATTATGAGTTTGGGATTCAGTCTCATCAAGATCTTAAACACAAGACAACTCCATTCATGAAAAAGGTAAGTTTCAGGATAATTTTTTGTAAAGATGTCACTTTTTTAAAAAGTCATGGCTGCTGCAGTTTTTCAATTTAACTCAATAAATGCAAGGAGGAGGAGCACTAAACAAATACTAACATTTAAAAGCTGTCTTGAAAAGACATTCTTCCCCAAATTTGCTCCTTACTTAAAACTTCAGTTTTAAAAGCAGGTTTGACTAACTTTTTAGACTTATTATCTCAGTTCACAAAAAGGTTTTAATCCGTCTGGAACTTGGAGATTCCCATCAGGTGCGTATCTGGATTTCCTCCATGAGATTACTGTAATCCCATTTAATGTACTACGTTACTTTCTAAAAGCCACTGACAGAAATGCAGAGACAGGGGCGATCTCCAGAAACTTAGGATGACAGAGGAAGTTATAATAATGAAAATGAATTATATAAAAAAGATTTGTCAAATTTCCCAACTTTGTAAGGTGAGCAGAACACATTTTCTTTCTCAAATGGAGGCTCTTCAGTGTTGCTAACAAGCAAAAAATAACATGTTTTTTTTTATCAAACTGGATTATAAAAAAATCCTTTCATTTAAAAAAATAAAATACTTGATTCTACTGAAAGAATTAAGTTACAACCTAGAACTCAAACCTTTTCATATTGCTCGCAATAAGATGTCTTTCTGCTAAATACAGTAAAAATTAAGACAAAGATTCGAACTGATGAATGAGCTTCCTGTGAGATCCATCATTATCATCTTGTCTCTATTTCAAATCAGCTCCTCTGACTTCCTCTTTGAAGCTGAAATCTGCAACAGTGCAGTAGTTGCATGTGTTTCTTTGATTAGCTGCTGGATTAGAAAACTCCAGACAGAATAAGGACCAAATTAGAGAGTTAAACACTTTGCTTCAAGTCCATAAACACATAGATTATATTGTGGATTTATTTTTTCTATGAATTGCAAGTTTTTACATTCTCCTGAGAGTGTGTGTGCAGCTGGAGAGACTTCAAAGAGCATTTTCCGTTGGTAAAATTCATATATTTCACATCATGATCTTCTATATGGATGTAATCCTCACTTCAAATATATCAGGCTTGATTGCAAATCACTCCCAAAGTCTATAGAGAGCTTCATCTCAATGAGGAAAACAGAAGTGCATCATCTGCAAAAAAACAAAAAATAAAAACAATGCTATAGTCCTCTGCTATCTAAACCAGAAACCCTTCAAGTACTGGTAAAGAACAACTTTGACCTCCTCGTGCTGGCTAAAGCTTTTTCTTTAGTTTCTTCGACTGGTCAAAACTCGACTTCCACTCGACTTCTTCTACAACCAACTGTAGGGTTGCTCAAGTTCTACTTGTGCATTAGCATCACAACATTGGGATTTGTTTACACTGGCTTTCAATGTTCTCACAATTTAAACACAATCTTTGGGGAAGTATGCCCCAAACAAAAGCTGGACAGTGGCAGAGAGTAGCTTTAGATGTTCACCAGGCGGTTTGGGATTTCTGCAACAAAGAGCCACCAAAGCCTTCCAACCACATCTGTGTACTTCTGCTCTTTGAATGGAGGTCAACACCGTGGCCTGTTTGGAGTCCATGTCTTCAATGATTGTTTAAGACGTTTGGAAAAGGTCTACTCAATATGGAAATCAAGGAACTTTTGACTGAGGCCTTTGGAACACACTCTTATTAAACATACGAGTGCGTCACCTCTGTTCTACATGCTCCTCAATTACCTGATTTATCTTCGTGTTTATTTCCATTTCAGCAACATTTTCAAATGCAAAACAAAAAAAATCACTTCTCTAATTCAACATAAATATAATCTCCTATCAGTTTGGGACCAAATCATAACAAACCTGGATTTTTTAAAATTTTGTTTCAAATATTTGTTGACATTTACCTTTTGAAACTTGATAAAAATAGTAAACAGAAGTTGTTAATAGTAACCATTCAGACACTGTGCTTGGCTCCCACATAGCATCACTTGAGAGCTTCTCACTGACAGTGTGGTCCTCATGTGTTTCTTCTATCATGATTTCAGGTTTAGGCAAACTGAATGCTGGTGAATCACAGCCCAGAGATGACACATCTTTTCCTCCTCCCCTTCATCACATGCCCAAGTTCACATCACAGTTATTTTCATGAAGCCCTCACTTACAGAAGCTGCAGATAGACAGCTACATGACTTCATCTTCTAACAAGGAGGCTTTATTTTTACTTTGTGTGAATGAAGACGTCATGGTGATGTCAATAGAAGTATCAGTTAAACATTTTCTTTTAAACTCAAAATAACTAAACTTGTGATTTATGATAATTTATGTTTTGACAAATTGTGATTGTTGCAGAATTTATAACTTGTGACACACAAACCTGTCCCATTTTGTGATATTTGAACATGCTCATGGAATTTCTTGACACTACGAAACTATGGAAACATTTTACAAGTACTGTAGCTTCTGGTTGTAGGGAGTAAAGCAGACTTTCCCCTTTCATTCTGAAACAAGTGTGCCCATTTTAAAAATCAGTGCTTCAGCTTTGTGCTCACCACTCCAACAGCAAAGGAGTATAATGCAAAATTGGGAAAAAGAGTTTATGAATGGAGGCTAACCAATTACCCTGTGCTGGATGGATGAACTAAATAACTTTAAAAAAAAATCGTAATTCACTTACAGAATACTATGGACATGGGTCTGGTAAATTTTAACAATGGTGTTCTGTGTCCATTTTTTGTTTATAATCCTCCCATTTGCTTATAGTTTTCCCTTTAAAATTTGTTTATGAAGCACGTATTGAACAATTTCTGCAGAAAATCAAGTTGTAGCACTTTCATAGGAGCGACATTCATATTCCTAAGCATTCATATTACATCAAATGTGAATTTAATGGTATCAAAAATTGCATTTAATCGTTGCAATTAATTGCAATTCATGATTTTTTATGATTAATTGCGATTAATCATGTTTATGATATCACAAAATAAAACTTGGTAATAGTCGATATGGTGCACTTTGAATCACAATTATCATCCCAAGGAAATGTAAATACAATTTTCACAGTAAGTTAGGAATATTGTGAAAAACTTTGCAGAAATTAGGAGCAGGTATGGGACCAGCCGAAGCAGAGACTGTACCCCACCCCAAGGTGACCTGGCAGAACTGCATGTAGCACCTGTGGAAGAGCCCACATTGCCTCAGAAAAACCTCATGAGGCTTGTGAGGAGCAGGAGACGTCGCTGTCATTACGGCAAATGGTGGTAATAATCATTATTGACGTGGTCAACTTATGTAATTTGGGACTATCTATATTATTTTAGAGCTAACAGATGTCAAACTATTTCAAAGGAAGTTTCTTCTCATTTCTTATCAGTAATCGCAGCAAGAACTTTTAAATATTTCTTTAAAATTCAGACCAAATGTGAAAAACAACATGCCTAACTTATTGTGAGGAGGGTAATGATCCATATCTCCTCATTAATATTCATTTTTACATATTATGTACCCTTACACACATGTTATTTTTCAAGGGAGAAAACTAAAGTTTATGCCAAAAAAAAAAGCCTGAACCTATCTTATTTTGTGCATCTCTTTAGTCTAAGTCTTTGGATTTATTTTAAAAACATTCCCGGTGGTCTTTTAACAACAATTATACAGTTTTCAGGCAAAAAACAAACAAACAAACAAAAAAAACCCACCTGTGTCCTTTTCTAGGACAGTTTCTGCAGAGCGGCAGAGTTGTGAACTGTCGTCGTGGAGTAAGCCTGACCTGACTTCCCATCATCCCTTTGTTTACACTCTCCCCTGATTAAGCTTACAGCCCCTCACACCCCCAACCTAACATTAGAGGTACAACAAAAACAGTGAGCAACATCGGAGCTATCCAGCCGCACAGTTTTGAGCCAGACGTCAGCTAAGAAAAGGAAAATGAAGACGCTCATGGATCTATTTGTCTGCAAACAAGTGCATTGGAATGGAGTGGAACCGGGAGCATGTGGCCCGCCTTTTGTAGCACCTACGTCACTGCTACAGGCTTTTCCTAACCGTTTTTCATCTGTTCTGGATTCACCACGATTTGAATAAAGAAACACTCAGAAACTCGATTTTGATCTTGATTTTTTATCAAGAGAAACATGCCACAAGAACATGCTAAAAAAAATACCAATCGACATTATTTTCATTGCTTCCAAGTCAAGTTGAACATGTGAACACCTATTTATGCAGTGTATGATTCTATATCATTCGTATGATATAAAATGCTTTATTAAGTGACGTGGGTGGTTACTCAAAATATAACGTGACCTAACAGGATCTCCAGCCAGGTAGGAGAGCTGTCCTTGTTGGGCAAGGTAAAGTTTGGAGCCCCTTCACGCCCCGCGGGAGTTTGCCCTGCGGTTTAAGTCACGGGGCAAGGGAGGGGAGGGGAGGAGAGGGGAGGAGGGGGTGAATCTGCAGGACTATCACCACGCCTCGGCGCGGTGAATTCGTCAGCCATATTGACTGGCTCTTCTCCGCTCGCGGGAGGGAAGGAGGCAGGCGGAGGAGTTTCCTCCACGGCGGAGCTCGGTGTCTGCGTCCGGCAAACGGCGTGAAGAAGCACAGGAAGGTGGAAAGCGCTCTATTTTTACCTCCCCTCCGTGGATATATTTAGGAGCCGAGAGAGGGTGACAGTTGGACAAACCTCCCCGGAGCAGCCAAGGCGTTAGAGGTGAGTTTTTTTTTTAATCGCCGCCCGTCAGTCATCGCCTTAAGCGGGTCAAGTTGTTGAGGATTTGTGTTCTTCCGCCAGCTAAACGAGCGCCTAACGGGGCTCTCCACCCTCATATTCGCAGAGGACCGTTAACAACGCCGTTTGCGCCGTTAACGTCCAATACATAGCACACCCAACAACAGGCGGACAGAGTAGTGCTTCGACGCCAGTTTCTTTCCTTTTTGCCATACCTCCATTTCGAACCGGCTTCTCTGTTCTTACACTTTTTTGGGACGGGGGAGGGGGGACGGGTGAGTCAACGCACGGGTCAAAAACGGGCGATGTTCTGCTGTATTTAAGCAAATGTTATGAAACGCAGGAGCCAGTCAGGGTAATTAGATACCTTCATACTGAATGACCTGCAGGCGACTCCTGAACTACATTACAGCAGCCGTTTTCCTTCCCTCATCACGGTCATTAATGGATTCACCCGTAAAGTACTAAGTAGGCTAGCTTAAAAGCTTTTTTTTTTTTACTCGGTTACTGTCTAGTAAAACGGGATCTCGTGTGTGTTGTTGGCTTTGCCGCTTGGTCTCTAAATCTCAAAAGTGCAGACATTACTTTTGTTAACTTTAGTATTATTAAAATTTAAGTGTTTTCTTCAGAAATATCTGCTACTAAATCGGAGAACAGCAGAGAACACATAGCTTTATTAACACTGTTTTTCCGAGAGCGCGTGCATCATGTCCTCGCGAAGAAAATGTTAAAATTCCGCTATTTCTTCGTATCGCTAACATTCACAAACGAGTATCAAGCCAAGAACTCGAAGCGTAAAAATAAGTGTTTTAATTAGCCTGCCATTTTGTCACGAGTTAATTTTTCATTCAAATCACTTGTTGCACGTAAACGGTAGTTGTCATCGCAGTCGTATTAGCGCGCCCACACATGATGCTAGCGGTCCATATTGTACAAACAGACGCTCCGCCGGCGTCACGCCCCTTGGCACCTGTTGATTGGTCTAATTGAAACACTGAGAGGATTTAATTGGCTGTCATCGCCGTCGCTCAAACCTTTCCTGTTACTTTCTAGCACCGCCCCCTCTGGGACTAAATTACAACTCATTTGAGGAAGAGGTTGTGCATCATGACATGAGATCCCTTTGACTGCTCGTTTTAGATTTCTCCCACCTGGACTATTTTTTATTATGGCCCACAGCAGTCATTTTTTGTGTGTGACCTGTTGATTAACCAATACAGAACAGGGTACTATTCGTTTGGTTGTATATATTTATACTAAAAAAAAAGGAAGATGAACCTGTTGGTTCACTCAAAACATCACTTTTAGTTTCTAAATGTACATTTAGAAATGTCGATTAACATCAGAACAGCTACACTGTGTAAAGTCTTCTGTATAGAATATGCGTTTTAAGAAAGTCATCCTGACCTAAACTGTTGTCTTTCTGCTTTGTAGTAAATTAATTTTGTTTTGAGATAAACCCGTATTTTCTGAAAGTCATTTACTATCCTAACTTTTTATTTTTTGAGCCTACCAGCTATGGTTAATTTGGACTTGTCCACTTTTTTTAGGAACTAATAATAAAGTCAGGCTACTAAATTTGACCATTAACTCAGCATTTGAATGTACCAGAAATCAAGGTCAATTCTTCACACAGCAGAGGTTTGATTGTTCGAAATCTCTCCAGTGTTTGTTATGGTCACATGACTTATTGACACTAATGGTTGGAATATATTGGTGCCCTTTTTTTGTGTTTTTATAAATATTTTACAGTTGAAAACTGAAGAAAACTTAAGTTAATTGATAATTGTTAACCTTGGCCTAATATTTGTGTTCAATGCTGCCTAGTTTAACATTTCTTTTTCTCTGACAACTTAAACGTCGTGCTTTGCACTAGATTTAATGTATACAGTTCACTATGTGTGCATACTTAGTTTGTTCATACACCATGAAAAGCAAAATAGCCACCTAGAAAAAGTCTGCAAAACATTGCAGCTTGTTCTCAACACATCACCCTGATCATATATTTGTTGCATCTGCTGTGGGTGAAGTATTATGGGATGGGTGTTATGTGGTAGGATCCAGCCTGTGTTGATATGCATCTACTTTTTATCTTTAGCTTCCTCAGCAGTCACTCGTGGGAACAGTACATCTTCATCTATATCCGTATATAACTCTGGGCTTTTCTCCTCTACTATCAACTGAAAAGTTGCCCTTTTTTTGCTGATGTTACAATGGGACCGGGAGGTCCGCCTGACTTCACGAGAGTTCTGTGGTTGAGCCTTTTGTGCGGTATAAGATGTCCCGGCAGAATGAATTGGTTGTTCTCATTCTTTCAGCCCTGTGTTTGACAATAAGTGTTTTGCTTCTCATGGAGAATAAAGCGGCCTTTAAGCCCCGATAGGTCCTATCAAAGGTTTACTGACAGATCCTATCTAGTGTTTCCTGTCCCAACAAACACCTCTGTGTTATGCTTTTCCTATCTTGTCTCTCCATCTTCATGGGTCATGTTGTCTCATGAAGTTGCTACAAGAATACCTCGCAAATGAGGTATTTTGGCAGAACACCCAAAGGATAAAGTATGAGAGTCACCGTGGAGCGTCTGAAATCTATACTACACTCGTTAATTCCTGTGGGTAAAGTGGACTGTTCTAGACTCACCTGTGAATGTCACACTTTAGTTTGTGTTTAGCATTGTGCTTCATCTTCTCTTGTGAACTGCAGAGATCCAGCCTGATGTTTTTCCTACCCTCTTGTGATTATGACAACTTGATGTCTAAACTGTTATGCCCACACAAAATGTCTGTCATCACTGCCATTAATGCAAAACAGATATAGCAGATCTTGACAGTGCTCCTCAGATAGATAGCAGTTCACCTTTTTCTGACTTGTCAGCGCAATCTTGCATCCTTTTTTTTTAACAGCACACTGTGTTCTGCATCCTGATTGGCTATAGACCTAGTCATCAAACCTCCTTTGTGTTATCTCTTTTGTACAAAAATGTGGCACCTTCAATTTGCCACGTTCACATAAATCCTCAGTCAAGAGCAGGTCTTTGTTTTCATGAAAATGTTCATGTGTGTCGTGAGAAGTGTATATAGTGAGGGGCTATACATCCCTAAATCATTTACCGTATAATCTTACTTTGCAGGTTTCACCTTCTGTGTGATTTTTAGAACGCAACCCCAATGATAAACGAGGCAACATTGTACTGGTAATTGATTGTAACAAACTCCTCTAAATCAACTGGTTTTCTGATCTCCGCTTGCACCTGGTGGATATTTAAGAGCTGTGCTTCTTGCTCAGGTGTTAATGTTTTGATAAGAGCTGTAGATTGACCTTTTGGTTTATTTATCATCACTTAGCTTGGTATCTACACTTGAAAAAGTGGCTTGTAGTGCATTAGTAGCAGTGAAACCTCAAGCTTAGCCATTGGTACAGCTTCCTGTTGTCAGAACAGCTGTGGAGCTTGAGACTTTTGACTATGGGAATGAGGTTCTTTCTTGGCACTGACAGTGGGAGGATTTTTAGACATTGCAAATGCCTACATAACGATGAGCAAGTGTTAGTCTTCCCCTGAGGAAACCAATATGTCCGACAAAAAGTTTTGCTCTAAGCAATCAGATGTACATTCTCAAAGTCTCTAAGTTTTGTTAATGACATTGAGAAAATCATAAACAGAAGATCAACAACCACCCGTCAAAGTTCTAGTAACCAAAACCTTATGTTCTCAAAGGATTTTTTTTATTTCTCCCAGATGTCTGTTTGCAGCTTTAGAAACGATCTTTTGTGTATTGGAGATGGCAATTTAAAACATGTAGGAGCTTGAAAGTAGGGTTTCATTGTGCAAGGGTCATATACATGTGTTTTTTTATTACTGCATGCATGAATAAAGAAAACTAACATTTTGACTTGAAGTAAAGCCGTCTCACAGAGTGTAGTAAAAACTCAAAACAGGAATATCATAGACAGAATTCTCTCAAAGCAAACAGCATTGTGGTGTAGTCGAGCTTCCTTCCCATTGCATTTGGGTGCGTCTTAAATTCTTGCATTTTATTTCCCTTTTTCAGAGAAGTTTCAGTTTAGCACACTTTAATTCAGCAGATGGTTTTCCAGTGAACATTACATCTACCAGAAGCCAAGGAAATAATGCTTAGCATTAATTAATTACTTACAGTATTTTCATGTTGGTTTTTATTTACGCAGAAAATTTTATATTAGGAGTAGATTTCATTTTCAACCTGCAATTATGGGAAAAAAATCAGAAAGTCGTGTTTATCTTTGGCATTGTTTAATGACAATGAGAATATTGTTGTTGTTTTTTTTAACCATTTAGACATCTAGTTAGATAAGCAATAGATAATAATCAATCAATAAGACTTTTTTACACAAGTCATTTTATAGGCATTATTCATTTAAAAGTTGCTCTGTTGTATCTAATTCTAACAAAAATTGCTGTTATTGTTGTATTTTTGAAATGTGTTTGATAAAAAAATCATCTTTCCCAGGGAGCACAATTTGTTTTTAAGTAGCATAAACAATGTTGACACAAGTAAAAATGACGTAATTGGAAGTTATTTCTGATGCCAGCAGAGTTAACTTTTTCATGAAGGATTAACTTTTATTTTATGTTAGGATATTTTAGAACCCATGTTTCTGCTTGTATTTATTGTTGGTGCATACATAGGCTTAACAGGGAGGTCTCTAACTCTCAAACAGCTACATCACTATAAAAAGTCACCTGGCAATCTGATTATATAGAATACTGCTTAGAAGATATGTACAATAAAGTTGCAGACATTGTTCTACTTTTCTCTCCCAACCACCCAGATGTTGCAATATTAAGATTATTCACAAACTCAACCAATTTCTGCTTTTATGGACTACAGTATATGGTATTTTTGAAGTGACATGCTCTTGATTGGTGACTGATTGAATGCTGTTGCTTTTGGACAAACATTGAAGCTCCCATTGCTTAAAAACAAAGTGATGCTTTAAGTTTTTGATGGTTCATGGTAGGCACGCTAACCCAAAACCTATCAGAAATGTGTGCAGGAATGTTTAGACGGAGCAGCCAAGTCATTTGCAGTGTCCTAGGTTTCTGTGGCAGTATATTGTGTAAATGATTGTAAGACTTTTACTGATCTGGCTCGTCAGGATCTTTGTCAGCAAAAAAAGGGGCCTGCTAGCAGAAATTTTACTACCAGCTTTTTCTTCTAACTCTGATCTTTTGGCTTTTGGAAATTTTAAATTTTGCTTTGACCGTTGCTGGAGCTGAATGTGTCTGTGTGGTGGGAGTGTTCTAGCATACCATGCACCCATTGGATCTCAAGAGTCTCAGCTTTCTAGTAGTAAACTTGGAGAGCAGACAGTTGAGCCATTGAGTTTCAGCCTGGTCCAAACACCGTCTCTGAAATGTCTCTGAAACTTACATTAACCGCATTTAAATACCTTTTCCAAAATGCTTTTATTGAAAAACATAAATGTGAACAATACTGCTATTTTCTTTAAGTCTTTTAGCTCCAGTGTTCACTTTTTTTCTTTTCTTTTGGAGGAGCGTAACTGTTCAACTTTTCCGGCTGATTCTGTCGTAGAGAAAGTGGCTTTATTATCAAGTTTTTTAGGTTTTGCCATCAACATTGCCTGTGTTGAAGGGTTAAAACATGATAATCTGAATGATTTTTTTTTATCGTTTTCCTTCAAAATGGGGTGATTGCTGTATTATTCTATGAGAGGGTTTTTTGTTTGGCAAGTGAACTTTTTATTTAGGATTAAAAGGCAGCAGAAGACTAAGTGAACAAAATGAACAAAATTTGATATGAAAATTCAGTGACCAAAAAGCTTATTAATTAAGGTTCTTTTGTCTAATTTGTGATTAATCAAACAAAAACGTGGAAAAAAAGCTCAGTTTTCCCTCAGATTTTCATTTAAACTAAATTGCCGTCAATCCTGAGAAGATGGATGTGAAAAGAAACGTAGGACCTCTATAGAGAGGTTAGCAAAAATACAACAGGATAGACTTTGATGAAACAATTGTAACAGAAGTACAATGTACTCGGGCTGCAGTTTCTTTCTGCATGAATGGTAACCTGGAAGCTACATCCACTGGGGATGACCTTCTGTTGTACCGAATGAACAAACATGCCCTGTAGGCTTTTGCATCCAGGTAGTCTACTAACAAAGCAGACGTGCTGCTTTTAAAAAGCTTGTTTTATACCATGTGGTGCCAAATGCAGAGAAACGGTGTAGAAATACTTTGAATAAAGACTAGAATATTTAAACCTATTTTTACATTTTTATTCTCTTGAATAAATGCCAGACTGGATGGTTTCACAAGATGCAACATAAACACTTAAGAATTTGTTTTTGAGATGATACATTTCTTGAATTGAATTCATATGGATGACTTAAGATATTTAAGCATTCACGGCCTTTACCTTAATCCTGGCTGCAGGTATATGGGTCAAGACGAGCTTTGAATATCAATGGGTCTTGTGTTCACAGTCTCGCTTTCTCTTTGCCTTTCTCTATTGTGCTCCTCCCCCTTCAGTTAATTCCCCTCACCCGTCCCGTCTCCTGGTTCTGATAAGAGAAATTAAATTGGGGAAAGATGTAGAGCTGGTCAAATGGGACATTTAAGCCAATAAATGTTTCTAGCAGTGAGCTGCATGTATTTTTTCTTTTTTTTAGGTTACATTTTCAAGATGCTTTTACAACTTTAACGGATGATGGTATAGTCTGGTATACTATGGCAGTGTTTTTCAACCTTTTTTGAGCCACGGCACACTTTAACCTTGACAAAAATCCGGCGGCACACCAACATCCAAAAAACAAAACAAAAGGAAAAGCTCATAGTCTGTGTTGATCTACAGCCCCCCCCCCACAATCTCACATGCATTTTTGTGATAATTGTGGCAGAAAAAGCTGGAAGCTGCAGCTGTTTTTTTTCTAAAAGATGTAATAAAAGTTAAGTTAGAAAATTTAAAAACTGTTTGATGTGTGTTCATTGTTGTTTTAAGACGTTAAGAGGAGAGACTCGTTGTGCGCTAAGACGCTGTCACTTTAACACAATGCATCATGGGAGATGTAGTGGAAAATCCGCAAACTGCAGAGAGATAAGCTTCTCTGAGCTTCATTGTTTTGTTCACCTGTTCCACGATCTGATACCGGATTCTGTGGAAAGCTACACCGCTACAGACGAGCTTTAGCTGGTATTTTTGTTAGAACTGAGAGACTTTATGAGCAGAATCTGAACAAGGAAGTGAAGACTTTAACCACTTCTGATTGGTCAGACTGACGACGTATGATTAAGCCTCCAAGAATGATTGGTGGAGACAGTTAAAGGGGCGGGACTTTTCCCAAAACAGAGCTTAAGCTGCGGCTAAATTGCGGTACTGTCATTCTTATCAAAGTGTCTGTAATGGAATCAAATAAACACAAAGAAAAAAGTATTTTATGATCTTTCATATTCCCAAGTACTCAGTGTTTTATCAGGGCCTGTTTAGATGAACAAAGAGCTGATATCCTGGAGATGGGAAATGTTTTTAGATCAGTTAATGAGGGCAATTTCCCACGGCACACCTGACCATCTCCCACGACACACTAGTGTGCCGCGGCACACTGGTTGAAAAACACTTGACTATGGTATATTATATATATTATACATGCATGTCAAAACCCCACCTTTTATTTTTTTGGCAGTCTGAGTGGCTAAGGTTCATAATTTTATAAAGTAAGACTCAAATCTGTTGTTCCTTTTTACATTTTGTTGCTTGTTTAGTTTTGAAGTGTACAGCTTTCAGCCTTGGAAATCCCGAAGAACAAGCTGTCAAAGTGTCCTGTTCTTGAAATAGTTCTATGGGAAATGAGGTTAAGCAGCCACTGGTTTCACACCTAATTATTTTGTAATTTATTAGTTCTTAGTACTTCTGCATTGATTTGTGTTATGATCATTACTAAGTCTCTTGTTGGGTATGTTTTGGGACTCCCACAAATGTCAAGTTTCAACTAGACGGAGTTCGCAATGTTGGCTTTTTATTTTTAAAGCAAAAACAGACTTTTGTGATATCACTGTCCATTTTGAACACTGTTGTACTTTAGACTCCATCTAATGCTAAACATGTCAGTCTGCAATGAGCTGATCAATTTGGTGTCCAGTTGGAGTGAAGCATGATAGCTAGTCTAGAGATCTGTAAGAAATGACAAATGGATCGACAGATGTTCATTTTGGAACCTGAAAATGGGTCACCACCGGACTGCTTACACAGGACCCTTTTTAACCCTTCTAAAAAACTGATATTGGGTTAAATGCAAACAGAGAGGAAGTCACAACATAATGAAACATCAGATAAAGACAGGTTTCTTTTGTAAGGAACTCCTGTATTGATTTCTACTCAATCTTTGCTTCTGCTTTTGGTGTTTTCATGCTGTCTATAAAATGTTTGATTTTCAATCCCAAATGAGTTGTTTTTGTTTTCTGAAATGGAAAATACCCCATGAGAAAAGGGTTTCAGTCAGTCACCTGTAGTCTGAACCAACTGGAAAGTCAAATTCAAAGCTGCTGAGAAAATGAGAACAGATTCACTAAAGGGGAGCGGATTGACGGAAAAAGCACTTTATTCCTAATTCTGCCTCCAGTTGATCCATTTTTACATGAAATCATTAAAAAGACAGCCTAAAAACATTATGGTAAATGGCGTATACCTATATAGCCATTAGGCCCCAAGCCCTTTACAGTTACAGACCCTTTCACACAGTCACTCACACTAGTGTGAATGTGTGGGTGGTAAGTCGACCGACCTACCACTGCACCACGGCCGCTCGATTTCTTTAATGTCCAATCTTCTTGCCATTGACAGTAAAGATGCATCGAAGCATCAGTGTGTAATGATACCGCTGTCTCTAAATCAACAGCTTTATCCTCCAGTTTCTTCTGGATCCTGTTAAAAATCGTCACGTGTTCTGCTGCTTCATTTGATTAAGCTGAAAGCTACATGTAGGCAATGAGGGTAAACCAACAAATTCTAGATTTAAATCAATTGCCCAACCCTAGTTAGGGCTGAGTTTACTAGATCTGTTAATCCAAATTGAATTGACTTGTAAATTAAAAATAAATAAACTGGGTGTAACGATTAATTAATTGTGTTGAATGATTACATCTGAATAGGAAACTTTCAAATTGAAGCCACAGTTGTTCAGGACTGTGGCTTGGGTACTGGGTCCTAATAGGGATTTGATAGCAGTAATGACACTTATTTTCACTGGAAGTGGGTGCATGTCTAATGTGTTGTTGTGGTTGGAGCCCTTGTTAGCTGTCAAAGATGTTATTTCACTAGCCTATATTTATTGTTTTGTCCAGGTCACCAAATTCTTCTACAGATTTCAAAATTTGAAAAGTACAATTGCCGATCCAGCTTTTTTATTCATCTATGATATAACACCAATCCCTTTACTGTTTGGATTATGCGTATGAGTATTTTCTTTTTTTAAGATTTAACTGTTTGACAAGGTTAATGGTACATCAAAATGACGACTTGTGCTTTATTATGAAACAGATGTTTTGTATGAAAGAAGGTCCTACGTTACAGATGTTTGGAGTAGGTTAGGGATTGTTCTGCTGGGAATGCTCAGAGATTTGGTTCATCAATAAGAATTCTTCACCACATAAAGAATAGGGCTACTTCTGTAAAGTCAAATAATCAATATTAAATCGATCTATACTTACGAAAAAAATAATACTGATTTGTCAAGTCGATTAATTTCTTTAAAAGTAAAAAACAAGTTTTACTTTTTTTCACATAATTATCCAATTTCAGTAAGTTTTTAGTATATTTACAATTTGCTTGATCACTTCCACTTTTATTCAGAAAACAACTTATAAGTTTGAAAAAAAAAAGACAAAGAGAGGACAAATCATAACCAGATAAATGTTTTTAAACAGAAACTCGAAAATACATTAATGATCAGACTATATTGATTCCAATACTGGGAATATACTTTGAATTCTTGCACAGTATATTAACAGTTCTCCCCTCTTAACTCCAAACTTCTAAATATGCTTCAGCTACTGAGATTCCTTTTTCTGTAGCCTAAAGAATAGAAGTAGAAATCTACACCCACACAATGCACTCTTACTTCTTTGCGTTTAGCTCGTTTAAATAAATGTAAAACCTACTCACAACAAAAATATAAGACAGAAGGTTACAACAATGTCTGGAGATGCTAATCTATGATTATAATAATTGTATGAGTCACTAATTATACACTAATTATAAATAGTCGGGTTTAAGAATCTGTCATCAATAAAGTCTTCATTCAAACTCAGCTAGACACAGCCTACTTTAGTTCTGTGTTGACACTTGAAAGGTCTATTTATGACCTCACCCTATCAAAAAGTACTTCTGTTGGCCCCCTCCCAAGTGCTCTCTTTATTTCCCCGGCCAATCACTTGACATTAAAAAGTGGTTTAATACAGTCTCATTGGCTATGCATCCACTATAGCTGGTTCTCTGCAAAGCAAAAGGTCATCTACAATGTTGTTGTTGTTTATCTTTATCACCAATTATCTTCTTTAAAGACGATGAGTTCAGTTCAGTGCTCCAACTGAATGTCTTCCTCTAACATGCCTTTTAGAATACATGTCATATAATAAAGGAGTACTTTATTACTGGATTTGGTCAAGTTTTATCCTCTCAATACATTACGTAATTTCAATAAGTTGCCCTTTTGCTAAATAAACAAGTGTTGTATCTACCTTTTCTGTATTAATAGTGAAAAAAAATAATTAGAATATATAATTAGATTCCATACATAAAGGGTTTTGAGTTGATAATAGAGAGTCGAGCCTTGTTTTGTAGATTAATATTTTGTCTATCTCGCCGATGATTCCTGTCTTTTCACATTCATTTATTATTACAAGGCGTTGAAAAGCCATTAGCATGGTGGCTTAAACCCAACCCCTAAATGTTTGTCAGGGCTCCAGACTGCGACCAATTGCTCGCATTTTGCGACCAAAATTTGAGAGTGTGCGACTAAATTTTACATCCAGTCGCACATGTGCGACCAGTAAATTTGCCTCCCCCACCCTCCGTATTTTTTATACAGTAAACGTGGAAGGGGCGCGTCAAAGATCACTGAAATAATCTGAGACGCGAGCACACACGCACGCAGGCAGACACACACTCGCGCACATACTCATGAAACGCGAGCACACACTCTCGCGTGATGCCCGTCTGTGAGGCGGCCACTGCGTGTGAGAAGAATAAGTCACTGTAAGTGGCTAAAATATGTGGAGGGGGCGGGGCCTAGAGATATTCGCGCGCGCGTATGGGAAGGAAACGGAGACAAATATAGTCACAACCTGATATGTGCGTCTGAGCTATGAGTAAGCGAACTATTGATTCATTCTTCCGACCTGCGTCGGAAGTGTACAGCAGGGGTCTCAAACTCGCGGCCCGCGGGCTATTTGCGGCCCCCAAGATGATATTTAGCGGCCCCCGCCTTAATATGAAAATTTAATGTTACTGCAGCCCGCCAGTTTTAATGAATGACACTTTTTTTTATCGTCGTGCACGGAGATGACCAACCAATCACAGTGGGGTAAATGACTGTTGGGGGCGGGACAATGACAGGGCTTGAAAGCAGGACACCTGATAGCCCCCTCCCTCCCCAGACCACATTAAGGAGTTCCTTACTTTCCTTTCTAGAACGTATCTATTCGCTCGTAATTTTCTAAATACATGCAGTCCGTGCTGAACTTTTCTCTGGGTCTCACAGAACCGGAGGAAGGTTTAGGTTTTGGTTACGGCGGCGCATCAAACGGTTCTCGTGCACGGCTGTTATGGCAGCACACCGCTCCCACAGGAGTCGGGTCAGCTGAGGAGAATAAATGTCCCCCACGTACATGCGTGACAGCTAACGGGGCTTGAACTTTAAACACGTGCGGGCAAAAACAACATTAGTTTTAGACACACTGAAAATACGTGGGGAAAATGCAACGATAGACGTGTTTGAGATGACAATTTAGTTTTAATATTCCTCTCCCCCTTAGTATGATCTGTGTAATTATATATTTATTTTACAATTATTTTAATGTTTTGTAATGTATGTAGCCTTTTTTAATGAATTGGTATTTTAAATTATTTTAATTAATCTCTCAACTACAAAAACCATCAGGACACATGTCCCATAATGCATTGTTTTGTAGTCCGGGTAGGTTTGCCCCTTGCTCCCACACCTTTCTCGCAATATTTTTGTGATGATTGACAGTTGATGTTGGGGCAAAAACAAAAATATATGTCTCACACCAGGTGATCTGTGCAGCGTTGAGTCCATCTGGGTGATCTCATCTCAAACACGCTTATTGTGCATCTTGGCTACACCTATTTGGTGTCATGACAGCGATGGTGATGTCAGTTTACCTGTTGTTGCATTTTCAAAAGTGCAGAATAAAATGTGACACTGAATTACAAACAGCACATTGTAATTTCTGCATCTATTATTAAAGTATTTATTAATAGTAATACAGTGGAAATTAGTAGATCTGGTTAGCATGTTGATTCACGGTATGCGCCCCTAAATTTTCTGGTTGTGCCCCTAAAATTTTAAGTTAGGGGCCACTGTGCTCCTGGTGAAAAAAGTTAGTCTGGAGCCCTGTTTGTGGCTTTTGCTTGTTTCAGGCGCCGGTGCCCCATAGAGAAGCAGGAAGACGGAGGACGATTTCTTTCTATTTAATCGGCAACCAGGAGAGACGCGAAAGATGCCTAAACCGGTAAGTACCTGTCATATTGAGATTAATGGGAGGGGAGGATTAAAAATGGATTTAAATTCACTGGACACACCCACACAATGAGAGAGATAATAGCTCCCTTACTTACCCCCTACTTATGAGGGAAGCACCCTCTGGATTCATTATGACACAGCCATGAAAATGTTTATTGATCTCATATTCTGAAGATTGCTTCCTTTTTAAATGAGGATCTCTACTGTGGATGAAGAAGGGTTTATGCTCCAAAAAAGCTTCTTTAAATTGGCTCTTTTTAAAATTTTTCTGATGTACAGCAAATGAGACACCTACCCCACCAAAAAACAATGGGATTGCCTGTAAATTAATGCCTTCCAGCAATATACACAAAAATGAGTTGTAGAGTTGTGACGGTGTGGGATTTTTGATCACCGCGGTGATGAACCAGCATGGGGCGCGGTGTCGCGGTTGTCCGCAACCCCAATCCCCCTGCCAAACACAAAATCCCCCGGCGGCCACGTCGCAAATGAATACTATAAAAACGCAGTATTCTTTATCAACAAATAACAGTAACAACTAACTACTACCTATCTAACTAATGAACTAACTATATAGGTGTAGAATGACTGTGTATGTGTGTCAGGCGCTGCGTGTGTGTAGAAGGAAGGAGCGCGCACATGTGTTTGGGTGAGTGTTGATTCTTCTGCAGCGGATCGCTCTCTAGCTGCACGCGAGTTTCACCTGTGCTCTCTGGTACAGACATTTTCTCAGAATATTATATATTGCCCAGTAATAAACAGACTGCAGTAGGGCTGCACGATATGAGGAAACCTCGCGATATGCGATATTAGAGATTAATATTGCGATAACGGTATAATTTGCGGTATATAAACAAATAACAAAATAACCAAAAACATCATTCCCATTTCAGTTTAAAAATTATACTCCAAATGACCCTCGTCAACATAGGTGACAAACATCTAACATAATCGGCGTCCATCCGATTGGTCAAATGCATAAAGAGATTTATTTTATTCGTTAAATGCTTCAACCTGCCATATGGTTGTATTAAGGTTGTATTTACGATTTATTGCGATTTTCGCTGTCTTTTGCTATATGCATATTGCAGAGCTGGATATTGCGATAATGATAAATTTGCGGTATATTGTGCAGGCCTAGACTGCAGACACTTTGTCACCTTTCCGGTCGCTATGAGCCTGACGCCCATGAAGAACGCGGGGCAGGAGGCTCCGCCTTTGTTTATACAGACACGTAACTTTGCGCTGCACAAAATAGTTCCCAAACAAAACATGTACTGATATACTTTGAAACCTAACAGACGACATTCATGTTCGGTGTTACGGAGTGAAGGAAAACAGTGATTACCCCCCCCCCCCCCCAACACAAAATCCTCCGGTGGGTGGCCTTGTTGCGCACTCAAGAACGCACGCAGCTTGTAATGGAAATGAATACAATGGAAATGAATAATTATAACGCAGTAAATTTGTCGTATTTCCTTGCAAGACGGAAACTGCACCATATGCAGAACTTTAAAAAATATGAAAATAAAATAACTTTCAAAATATAGAAGTGCGGTGATGCGGTTATCGTCACACCCCTAATGAGTTGTCATGCTCCCAGGTGTGTGAAATGTGTTCTCCACATTTGATCCATCCCCTGGGGAGCGGTAAGCATCAGAAACTCTGAAACATTTGGTGGTTTAACCCTAACCTGTAGTCCTATCCTTAACCCTTCCTCTGGGTCCGTGCGGCCAAGGAAGAAGTTCAGTACGAATTTAGAAAATTACGTATGAAAAGAGACTTTCTAAAATTAAACAGGAAGATAAAGACATGGCAAAATATGTCAAGAAGACCTGGTTGCAGACAACAATATGGCGCCCTGACAGCATTAGCCGGAACCGGAAGTCTGGAACTGGAAATACACTCCTCACCCCCCTCCCCTCCCCATTTTGTTTGGAAAATACTGTTTTGTTTTGTCAGTTTTCATTGATAAAACTTTTAACACCGGAGATGTGTATGTCAAAGCCTGCTTTCCTGTTTCCGTCACTCCTTTTGCGATAAACGTGAATCAGCTGACCGACAGAGAAAAGCGGCTTTGTGCCGGTAAGCAACACTTCAAGGCAGCTTTTGACAGATATGCATAGAAACATCGCCTACCGGCACAAAGCCGCTTTTTTCCCCCCGCAACATACGCCGATTCACGCTGATCGCATAGTGTTAAAAAGAGACAGTTGTGAAGGAATGTAAACACTGGAGCTAAAGGTCTAGTGTAGTTTGTAGTTTTACAAATGTGAACACACTAATATCCTTTTTGAGAGGAATAAACTATTACCGTTTTCATCCCATTTTAAGCTCCTGTTGCACACTGAACCGTTTATTCACATGAATTAAAAAAAAAGGCTTGTATGATAAAATCCATGAATTGATCTGAATCGATCCATAAAAGTAGAGATTGATATTTTATACCAAAGTCTGCTAGCTTGATACTAACGTATGATTGCATTTCCGGTAGAACGGCTAATGCTAATGCTCGTTCATGAATTAAATTGATTTTGGAAATTGTTGGTGATATCCAGCCCCTATAAAAGGTGCTGCAATTCTAAAATCTTGTAGAATTTCCGTTTCCAACTGATGATGTCTGCACCATCTGGTCTTCAACCAGGTCCCCCTCAAATATGTGGATTCCATAAATGCTGTTGAAGAGCAGCTATAATCGCTCATCCTGCAAGCCAAACTTTATCAGTTCTCCATTAAAGCTTAAGGGGAAACTTGAGTTTGGAGATAAAAAAATAAAAAGGAAATCAATGATCTCAAACTCATGTTTATGGAGATTTTGGAAAATGAAATACAGATATTACAATTTCAGTTTGGTATGACACGTCAAGTGTTGTAGTTGTCTTAATTTTTTTTCCTTTTAGGGCTTACTCTGCGCATTTGTTCTCTGACACATCAGCAGCGGTTACATGGGCAGAATATCTTGATCGGATCAATGGTCGGGTTAAAATTCACCCGTGCACATGGGCACAGAAAACCTTTTTCCGATTAGAACAAACGTTCCCACGGCTCACACTTTCGTTCGGAATGAATCATCTGGGCATGCGCAGTAGTGTAAAATCACCCGGATGCGGAAATAGGTCCCGTTGTAAACAAACCGCTGCCACAGCAGGGCTCGACATAGCCATTTGTCCGCTGGCCCGGTCCTGTTTTTCGAGCAGTGCGGACCACAAGACTTTACTTTTCACTTGTCCGCTCGGGCCACTAAAATATCTAACGGTTTATATATTTTTCACCTTTTTCAATAAAGTAAATTTTGCGAAAACGTGTAGATTTACCTCGTCTTCATAATTTCGTTTTTCTGCTAGTCCTGTGTTCAGACTTCAAGGGTTTCTATGGGAAACCTTTGATCACTTCTCCTTCTCTCCCGCCTGCGCGCGCGGCTTTCACTGCCGAGCACCACGCGGCACGCGCTCACTACTTTTTTTCCCCCAAACTTTATTGAATGTAACAATTCAATACAAAACAATGTTAAACAGCAACAACGAAGGCACAAGCCAGTGGGTTATTATTACATTTGATTATAAATCCGACACCGTCACTGAAGAGAGACTGAAGCATGTCAGAGATGTGGAAGACATGGCAGGAATAGATAGGAATATGTTGGATGGAGTAGTGGGTATAATTAGTAGTATGGACAGCAAGATATTTAATGAATGCATTGAAGATGAAACTGTATCCACTAAGCTTTAAGCTGAATGTCAAAGAATCAAAGGCAACTCCAAATACCTGAATCTCAGACTCAAATGCAGTAGAATGTTAAACTACTTAATTTTGTTTTTCTTTACAACACTGTAAGCAGTAAGTATTTCTAGTTAGCTGAATGATCTCAGTTAGACCTGCACGATATGAGGAAAACTCGCGATATGCGATATCAGAGATTAAAATTGCGATAACGATATAATTTGCGGTATATAAACAAACAGCAAAATAACCAAATAACCATTCCCAGTTTAAAAATTATACTCCAAATGACTCACGTTGACATAGGTTACAAACATCTAACATAACAGGGCTCCATCTGATTGGTCAACAATGTGAAGGCGTCCATCCGATTGGTCAAATGCATTAAGGGATTTATTTGATTCGTTAAATGGTTCAAGCTGCCATTAGATTGTTTTAACACATTTAAGGTTTATGATTTATTGCGATATTTGCTGTTAGAAGCACCATGAAAACTTCTGAACTAGTGTTACCTACTACACTGCAGTGCTCTCTTCAAAACATCTGAAACAGACTAGAGCAGTTTTAAGTTTGATATGGTCTATTTTCAGTCATTGAAAAGTGTAGAAATAAGTGATGTCACCAGAATGCACCAAATTGCACCATATTAAAAGTTTCCGGGGGGGCATGCCCCCGGACCCTAAAGTTGCAAGCACCTGCGGAGGGGCGGGTCCCGCTATGCGCGGTGTCGGGCCAGTAACTTTCAGGCAGGGCCAGTAAGTTTCAAAAACTACTGGCCCTGTGGGCCAGTGCAAATTTCTGGGCTATGTCAACCCCTGCACAGACATTTATGCAGCAGCTCAGTAACATACGAGACGATCTTCCAAACGTGCTTTTATTAATGTTATGAATATTATGAAGTGCCTGTTCGCTCATCGTTATATTTAATCTGTGCAGTCAGTGTTTTTTTGTGTAAGAATTAAGATGGACGAAAGCTTAGGACAGGCTAACACGGGCTAACATCATTAGCCTGATGGATGGACACAAAATCCAGGACCGTGCGAGAAACGCAGCAATCTGCAGCTTTCTAAGGACTGAGCGACATTTATTTCTGCTCTGAAAAGTTCACACAAACCGCCCCAATGCCACTCTGTGAGCTAGCGGCCCGAGCTCTGTTCGAACACGGTTCCTCCTGAGTCCTGCAGCCGCTAACCCAGAGCGGCGGGACGGCTCGCAGTCTGAATTCTCCCACACATAACAAAACAACAAAACGCACACGTAAAAAAGCACCCCCGACACAAAATTATTAATCCAGCTGCTCTGCTCACTCAGGTGCCAGTGGACCGAGTGAGCGTCGGGGGGCACGAAGCGCTCCTCCTCCGAATCTCCCCCGTGAGGGGTGAAAGAGAGGGGAGAGCCAGCGGGGCGAGAGCCAGCGGGGCGAGAGCGGAGCGGCGCTTTTCACGGGGCGTCCGCAAAGCAGCTGGTCGGTCCCCTATGAGCTCCAAAGCTTTCTCTCAGCGAAACACCGTCTATGCGTGACGTAACCCAGAGCAGCAGTGACACACGATCGGAATGACCGTTTACATGCTCCACGATCGGATAAACGATCGGTATAGCCCACCTATCTCCATCGGAAAGAAATTCTTATCCAAATGAGTCTGATCGGGGCAGAGTATTCCGAACGGCTCGTTTACATGACGCATTTTCTTTCCGATCAGGCGTTCATTCCGATTACTTTTGCCCATGTAAACGCGGCTACTGATAAGGTGACTGGCGTTGGTTGCCTGCCGTTCCTATCTGTGCTCAAACGTTCATATTACCATTCGTTCTCGTGGATCACTAATGCAGACTCAAATAGTCTCTTATTTTACGCCAATTTGGCTACAGACCAGATAGATTCTCTTCATTGACATATTTTAGGTGTTTTTTTTGTCGAAAATCAAAGGGTTTCATTTTCTCCATGTCAGTGTTTCCCAATCCTGGTCTTCTTGAAGCACTGTCCAGCATTTTTTCAATCTTGCCCTGATAAAACATGCTTACCTTTAATGACTGCATCATCAGGCTTCTGCAGTCTGATTGGCTGAATCAGGTGGGAAACATGGAAAACATGCCGGACCGTGTTCCTTGAGTTACCAGGGTTGGGAATCACTGCTTTATCTTACCTATTTATAAGATCTGGTAGAACTCATAATTGCCATGACGACATTCTCAGTTCCATTCCATTCCACTCTCAAGTCTAGAGATTGGTTTTGTGGTGAACCTCTGCAGCCAGGCTGTGTGTTCTGTGTCTGGAAATGGAGCCAAAGCAATGCCTGCAACCAAATATTAACCTCCTAGGGTCAAATAGAATGTCTGTTTATTCTTTTTTTTTAATTATAAATCAAACCTATAATTTCTCAAAAATAAGAATGAAGCTTTTTGGCAGTATTTTCCAGTCTAGATGAACCACCATGGGCTGTGAGTTCAGATCAGGATATGTAAACATTACACTGGTGACAACAACACAATAGAGCCTTCAATATTCATAGCCACTTTTTTTCTTTTCCCTTTCTGAGAAAAGGGTGTTAGTTGTGAGAACTGTTAAGTATATTCACAAAGGTTTCATACAGCATTCACAACTATAGAAAGTTCTGTCCTGTCTATTGAACAAAATGAAGAAAGAACCCTCTCTCTGCTCTATTTTTAGAGTGAATGACAGTGGCAGCGTTCTGGTTGGACTGACACCAGCTCGTAAAGGGCTGAGATTGCTCTGAAGCTTATATAACAGCATCATCCTTTAATGGTTGGGAAGCCATGTGGGACTTCTTTTAACCACAATAGGGTCAATTTAATTTATTTTACCTAAAACAAAACAGAAAAACTCAACTGAACTCCAGCACTATTAAATTAACATGTTCCATTTTAGCTTGCTATCACATTTGACTATTTTAACAAGAACTGTGAGATGAAGGTGAATGGACAACAGTTGGAGTTGTCCTTAACATTCAATTTAGTTTTAATATTCCTCTCCCCCTTAGTGTGATCTGTGTTATTATATATTTTATGATTATTTTAAGGTTTTGTAATGCATGTAGCCTTTTTTAATGAATTGGTATTTTAAATTATTTTAATTAATCACTCAACTACAAAAACCATCAGGACACATGTCCCATAATGCATTGTTTTGTAGTCTGTAGGGCAGCTTTCAGTCAGTTCAGTTTCCAGCTGTGTTCGGGTAGGTTTGCCCCTTGCTCCCACCCCTTTCTCGCGATATTTTTGTGATGATTGACAGTTGATGTTGGAGCAAAAACAAAAATGTGTCTCACACCAGGTGATCTGCGCAGCGTTGAGTCCACCTGGGTGATCTCAAACACGGTTATTGTGCATCTTGGCTGCACCTATTTGGTGTCACCAAGACAAATTTCCATCCGTTTTCTTTACTATTTGTTCTGTCATGACAGTGACGCTGCTGTCAGTTTACCTGTTGTTGCATCTTCAAAAGTGCAGAATAAAATGTGACATTAAATTTGAAACAGCCCATTTTAATTTCTGCATCTATTATTAAAGTATTTATTAGTAATACAGTGGAAATTAGTAGATTTGGTTAGAACGTTGATTTACGGTATGCGCCCCTAAATTTTCTGGTTGTGCCCCTAAAATTTTCAGTTAGGGGCCACTGTGCTCCTAGTAAAAAAAGTTAGTCTGGAGCCCTGTTATTGTTTACAAGGTCTACAGAGGTCTGTCTCATCCTGGCTTGCTACAATTATGCAGAGCCAGCCTGTGACTTTACTGAGTAAGTGGTCCATCAATCTCAGTAATGGGGATTTAGGCCAGACCCAATTCCTGGAAAGAGACTAAACATCATTTCCAATCAGGTATTCCTAGAGGAAGAGAGATGAAGCGTGAAACAGGAAGTAAGAGGAAAATGATAATTGGATGGTCTAAAAATGTTTAAGCAACAAATGGAAAAAAACAACAACCTAGAATGTAGATTTTGTTAGAGTAATAATAAAAAAGAAAGGATCCATCAAACAAAATGGAAAAAACAAAATTGATCTGATTGGGTGGAAAATGGCTCAGGAGAGATTGGCTAGACGAAGACGCTGGTTGCATCTCAGTTTTTCGACTGCATCACATGTAACATGAGTTTGACAGGTTGACCATTAGCTGCTGCCTGCCTCTGAAAAGGAGAGTAGACACTGCAGTGCATTGATCGCAGCAGGAACTTTGTTGTTATAGATGAACATGTTGCCGGTTTTTATAAAAACCTAAAGAATAAATTCATTTAAGTAGGAAAAATGATTTTTTTCTATTATTACACTAATAGTTAGACAGCTGTGGTAGAGCGGAACCAGAGGTAGAGCAATTGACCTCCAACCAAATGTAGGTTCAGTTCCTGCCTTGCCTTTCAAGTCTCCTTAGACACTGAACCCCACATTTGCTCCTGGTTATGGGATCAAAACAATCTTTATTTATATAGTAATTTTCAGAGAGATCATAACACAAAGTGCTTGGCGCCATTAATGGCAGCTGATCTTTTTGAATGTGTGTATGCATGGATGAAAGGGACAGTGGCTGTTAAGCACCTTGGGCTAGAAAAGCGCTATAAGTAAACACGTTTATTGTTTACCCTCTTGAGTTTGGTTAAGCTGATAATAGTCATCAAGCTGACACGTCAATTTTGCAAAAACATTATTTCTGTGGGATCAAGTCTTTAGGATTTTTGTATAGGGCTTCCCATGAAAATGTTTAAACAGTTTTCAATCTTTCTTTGAATCTGCTTATTATCGAGGTTGGATTTACTCTTTATCATTCGCACCTAGGTACTCATCTCTTTCATTTGCAAATAAACACACACACACACACACACACACACACACACACACACACACACACACACACACACACACACACACACAAGCAAGAATATTAGGACCTTGGCCAATCAAGGCGGGGTGCCTTCAGTGGTTGTGTTTTTTTTACTATGCGAGTGGTTTGGACCACACAACTGTTTTAAAAGTTAAAACAACTGGGCCCACTAGTGACCTGAGATTTTTGCTGGTGGCACCGTTGAAAAATTAGGTCACATGTTTACAGAGATCCGTTGAAGGAAAGGTTTGCTCCAGTGAAATAGAAACTTTCACTAAAACGTGAAAGCTCAGGTTAGCCAAACAAAATGAGGGAATAGCAAGGAAACAAAAGGATAAGCGGATTTGGAAGAGGACTGAGTGACAGTTACTTTGTTCTTTTTCAGTCCAGAAAAATGACACCCCAGCCGCCCTCGAGGGGAAGCCCCGCTCTGGTTACATCACACTGCACTTCGGCTTTCAGTCTTAGATTGCAAATTCATCCACTCCTTCCTTGCATCAAACTAGCAAACTATTTCTCTTAATCTTTGCAATTAATCTGAATCTTTGGAGTTGCTGGTAGCAGTCACACTGAAAAGCTAGTATTCTTTTAGTGCCGTTGGCTTGTACCTAAACAAAAAAACAGTTCTACAAACGAGAACAGCTGTTGGCTTTTTCTGTGAGTGCCAGCCTCCTATAACACTAGTGAATTAAATGAGGCTAAAGCAAGCCATTAAAAGTTACAGTGCCTTCAACCTTATTTATTCTCTAAAGCTGCATTTAGTTTTTTGTCTGCAAACCCAAACCACGCTAATACAAAGCAGAATCTCCCTTTCCACACAGTGGGGCTGTGCACAGTGGTTCACCAAAAAATTATGCCTAAATTATGTAAGGTTGGGGGACAAAAAGTGGAACAATGAACACAAAATGTGTATGTTGATGGGTGTGTGAACCAGCATTGCCTTTGTTCCCATATGAACACAGGGTTTGTTGGAAAATATTTAATGATTTTTTTTTTGTAGTTGTGTGTTTGCTGCATATTTAAATTCTATAATATTATATAGTAATATTTAAACCTGTATTTTTTATTTTTTTTGCAAAGAAATGTTGAGAATACCAGACTAGTTCCGCAGGTTGTTGCAGTATTTATTTCAGCGTTAAGGCCCGTACACACCGGGACGAATTTCGCCGGCGATTTTCGCCGACGTTTAACGCCTCGTGACTAGACAAAGGGCACCAATGAGAGTGTGCACACCGACGCGAAAAAACGCGACGCGTTAAAGCGTCAAAAAAAAAAAAACGCCTCGGGTTCGTTTTTTTTTTTCGACGCGTCGCGTCGAAATCTACGACGGAGTATTAGGGCCACCAAAAAAAAAAAAAAAAAGTTAAATTAGTAAATTTAGGAGATAAAAAGTCGTAAATTTAGGAGATAAAAACTCGTAAATTTATGAGAAAAAAACTCGTAAATTAATGAGAAAAAAACTCGCAAATTTACAAGATTTTAATTTTAAGTCGTAAATTTATGATTAAAGTGGAAGTGAGCATGCAGAGCAGCAGGTGAACGCCGCGCAGCAGCAGAGCCGACACACTAAACTTTGTTAAACAGGCGAGATGAATGTTCATTGATAACGTTCCTAATGTCTGGAAGCTCATTTGTTTTATTTACAATTTATTAAAGTTTTATTTATTGATGGGTGGTTTGCAGGATCTCTGCAGCTCGATGAAGCCATCGTCAGTATTCCTGCAGCTGTCCACGTCAATCCTTACTTCCTCCACCAAAGACAAATCTCTACATTTGTGTGACGCTTCCGCCGAGGAGAAGCACTTATTTGTCATTTTCAACGTTCTAATGCTAATATAAAACACTATTTTCATTCCTCTTTATTGTTTTATGCTGAAACGGGACGTTTCATCTGCAGGAGGGGCCGTATGGAACACTGTTTACTTCCGCGTTGGTGTTAAGATGACAGGTTCATGACGTCAGTTGACAAATGAACTTCAGGGTGTGGAATGAAAAGCAGAATAAAGGCTGCAGCGATCCTTTGCATCCAAACGTGTCTCTGAGCTACTTATTTTACGCATTAAACTCTGCTTTACTGACACTGAACCCCGGAAAGACGGTTACACTGACAATAATCTGATTTTGAGTCATCAAAAAGTTCAGAATCTCTTTGTTTTTAAAACCTGTAATCCGGAAATAAAGCTTCACACAGGCTCCACGTATTTCATCTTCAAGATAGGCTCCGATAAACGGAAAACTTCGGTGTTTTCTATTTGTTAATCTACGACTTTTTTCTGGTAAATCTATGAGATTTTAAGTCGTAAATTTACGACATAAAAACTCGTAAATTTACGAGATAAAATCTCGTAATTTAACTTTTTTTTTTTTTTTTTGGTGGCCCTAATACTCCGTCGTAGAAATCTACTCGACCAATGAGAATGGCGCTTTTGCACACGTGTCTGGAGCTTCTGAAGTTACAGTAAAACACAACTTGGGGGCGCTCAAACACAAAACTGCCTTGCTGAGCACACATACCAGCGAAGAAGATAGACGTCAAGTAGCGTCTACACTGCCGCGAAGAAATAATGATGGACATTCTAAAATATCCCCGAACCAAGCACCAGTTGGAGCTACTGGTGCTTGAAATATTCATGTTTTCTTTGTTTGATTCTGACAATCGCGTAAATACTTGCTCTCTTCTTCTGAGTGAAAAGCGACTTTAAGAAGCGTAAAGTTGCGCAGCGCCACCTTGTGTACAGGAGTATTTCTGTTTTACATTAAGCGCCATCTAATGTCAGGGAATGAAATTGCATGTTCGCTCGGCTCATCATCAGCGAAAATCGCCTGGGTGTGAACACAAAAAACGTGGCGAAAAACGCTGGCGAATAACGCCTGGCGAATATTCGTCCCGGTGTGTATGGGCCTTTAGTGTCAGAGTGAACGTTGTGTGTGTGTGTGTGTGTGTGTGTGTGTGTGTGTGTAAACACAATGCCTGTTTTTTTCCGTGTTTTTGTAAATGCATCAAACCCTTTTAATCCAGGGTGTGAGATGTTGAGGGGCATCTTAATTATTGATTTATTGCTGTATTATGCACGTTTCCCCTCACAGTGATCGTGTCCCAGAGGGCCCGGGGGCTAGTGGAGGGGCGGCAAGCCCTTGCTGAAGGTTTAAATATTTCAGAGACCCATTTTCATTTATATAATGGGAATTATCCAAGTCACTAAATCAAATTAGAGGTAGGGTGTGAGGTTCACTGCTTCTCCTGTTGCCTCACATTATTTCATTTCATTCTTTCACTATTTTTATCAAACAAATAAAAAAAAAAGCCTTTTTCTGTCATCATTTAACCTACAATCACAAAGTGTGGTTAACTGAGTTATCAGATATATGCAAATAATAATAATAATGGATTGGATTTATCTGCGCTTTTCAAGACACCCAAAGCGCTTACATTATGTCCATTATTCATTCACTCCTCATTCATACTTGGTGATGGTAAGCTACGGTTGTAGCCACAGCTGAGAGGCGTGGCTGCCATTTTGCGCCTACGGCCCCTCTGACCATCACCGGGATCATTCATACACATTCACACACCAGTGGAGCCACACTGGAGGCAAGGAGGGTGAAGTGTCTTGCCCTTAGTGGGAGTGGGGAATCGAACCGCCAACCCTTCGATCATTGGACGACCCGCTCAACCACCTGAGCCACTGTCGCCCCTTCGAATGAACTGGAATGGAATAATCATGAAATCCTGGTCTATGTGGAAGTTAATTATGATTTTATTTTGCACAACTATGCATGTAATGGGGCAACTGTCAAGCGGATTCACATGTCTGGCCTTCATAAACATTGTGCCAAAGTTCATAGCAAAACTAATATGCCTGGCGAATAAAGACATTGCTGCTGTTCTCTTGTTTTCTTTTTTGAAAGAAATAACGGTTGCCTTGGTTACGCCCCAGGGACCTCATGCCACTTCCAGCTTCTCCATTCCATTTTTACTTGTGCTATGTAAAACTAAGAGATACATCGAATACAGGAGGAAAGTTTCAGAAATCTACACATTAGTCTCTGACATCTCGTCACTGGATAATTGTCATTTTCAGATAAAGGACATTAGATTGTCCTGTATACATGTCACTTAAAAAACCTGACACTGATGTAGCAGATAAAGATTTTAAAAAATTCAAATTCCTCAGAGAGATGGCCTGCCTTATACCCTGTATACTTTGATTTTTGGTGCTTAGATTGTTGGAACTTACTTTCAGAAATAGTATACTATTTGTTGTGTGTTTTGCTTTCCCTCCATGACGAGAGTTAAGCAAAACTGTAAAAAAACTGTTTGTAAAAACATTTTTGTTTGCTGACCTGACTGTTGCTCTTAACTGTTTTACATTACAAATTTGATATATTTGGCGAAAAGTTGTAACGTCCAGGCAAAATGTTTTTGGTTAGACATTTCCAAGTGCGTGTGTTAATGTTTCTATTTGCAAATGTTGTTTACAAATACTTGTACGTAAAATATTTGCAGGTATACAGGTTGTAATTGCTTTTTGACATTTGGATTGCAACTATGGAAAAGTTCTAAAAAGCAGTTTGTGTACCGTTTACACACATTAGTGCAAATTTTTTTCTTCCATGATGAATTGGATTTTTCCTCAAACGGCCTTGATATTTTATTGACTTTGTTCACGCAGGTATACAGTTTGAGTGATCTCCACACAAGAACCTGAGAGCGGAAAACCTATATAGTTGAATGGATTACAGGTATTAAAACCTGTGAAAAGACGAGTTAAGAAGGCAGTGTGGCTTTGTTTGGCCTTAAAGCCTTTATTAACCAGCAGCTGACAGCTTTTAATTGTAGTCGTCTGAACATCAAGTCAACAGGCGGACGGTGCCGGTGTGGGTGGCCTCTTATACACACTAGCCCTGTGCTTCTCAATTACTTTTTTGCAAGGCCCCCCCGTCGGAAAAAGAAAATGTTTCACCCCCCCTCCCCCCGAACACACACACATACACACTCGCGCGGTGACAACATATAGGTTAGTGTCTATAAACATTGTGTAAGTATACCTAAAATTGTATCTTTTAACATTAACAAAATGAAAAAAAGCAACATAAATCCAGTTTCAGGCTGTTACAAACTCTGTGATATAACAAGATCATAGGAAACCAACATTGACGCAGTTTATTTTCCAAGCACTGAGCCGCTGTCACCACCGCACCCCGTCAAGTTTGCCCGTATTACCTGTGCCTAAAACCGCTACTACTGCCCCCCCCCCCCCCCCCGGCATTGCATCGCCCCCCCTGGACTATTTGAGAAACACTGCACTAGCCCAACATTTTGCCGTCACTGCTGATGGTGAACAGCATGAAAGCATGGATGGATATTGGATAACCAAACCAGCTGCAGTCATTCATTAAAAAACAAATCGACAAAAAACATTTTGTATGAAAACTACCATCAGTGTCAACTTATGTTGCATGTTCAATATTTAAGCACATCTATATGCTTTAATATGAAAGGAAAATAAGATGGGTGTTTTTCAAATTAAGCAATATTCGGGTCACTCTAAGTTTCCTTAGTCTGAATACAATCAGTTCTTGCAGCGAAGCAACTGAATCCAAATGGCCACCGTAGCCAACTTAAACAAAGTAGGAATGAAGCATCAGATGAGCCGCGGACAAATGTAAAGCTACGTCGTCGTGTTATCAAACAGAAAAAAGGTCCAACTGTCGATTTGTAAGAATGTCTATTTTAACACCGCCAAAAACCCTTCCTACATGCTTTTCTATGTTTCTAAATACAGAAATTCTGGTTATTCGCTCAGAATTAACAGAATTCTCTTAGAAACAATGCCATAACCACAACGATGTGACACAGCAACTGATTGAAATGTGATCAGATGAATGCAGGCTCATTAAAACATTTTTTAACGTATATGTATCTATATACGTTTCCCAACAATCTATATGTCATAAACACCTAGCAGTAGAGCTGTGACGGTGTGGGATTTACTTTTACTCATAAAGCCCTGGCACTAAAGTAATATGTAGTGTATTGTGGTCCTCTATGCTTTGAGTTTGCATAGAGTTTGAGAGTTAAGGTATGTGAAATGAAAACATCTGTGGAGGAATAAAATAGGATTTTCAAGACTTGTATCAAGGGTTTGAAACACAAACATAGCGTTATCTGTAGAACTCAGTCAACACCAGGAGGATAGATTGTGGCGTGTGCATAGAGCACTTTGTTATCTTTTAATGTTTTGGTATTCATCAGCAAAAAGGCAGGTTAGGTTACTTTGTTGTCCGGCCTTTTCACATTCTGCCATTTATTTGGAGGACTGTTGTAGAATCAAATCCAAGAGCACAGTCACAATATTTTTCTCTGACTGTTTTTCTAAATAGAAGTGAATTCACCATTATGAAATGATTGACAAAAGGTGCATATATACTACGTCACAATTGCCTTTTATTTTTGAGATTCGTAAAATTAAACACCCTATTCAATGCAAATGGTGTTTTTGATCTTTTTTTAACAGTCCTTGTTGCATTTTTCTGATGACATGAAAATTAAGCTTAAAATTTTATTTTGGAGTATTAATTTATGAAAAATGTTGTCAGGAGCAGACACAAAAGGCAGTTTGAATGTATTGTATAGTGAGTTGTATATTGCAATAAATGTATCATATCGTCAGACTCTTGCCAATGCACACCCCTACTGGGAATGCTTTCACGATCAAAACATGATCGGAGGGGGGACTTCAAAGGAAACCAGGATTTTTGATGCACATCTTCCATATATAATACAACATTGTTCCTTATTTGCTTTGTTTTGCTTAAGGTTCAGATTATTCTCATCGGCTCTACATTCAGTCATTTGAATCAGGTGTGTCTGAGCCGTAAAGGTAAAAAATGCAATGCAGTGAGTTCTGAAAGGACCGGATGACATGTTTGATTGCTTTATGAGTTTTGTCCCTTTATAAAGCCAGTTTTATGAAACCATAACATCTCCAAAAAGGGAAACTGTCAGAACACAATGAACAGAAGTTTGTTTTTCCTAAAACTGTTGCTTAGAGATGTGTAGAGAATCGCTACAGAATTGTCAAAGGCCTCTTGTGGAGTTCAGTTGCTACCACACACTCTAAACCGCTTTGGAAAAAGAAACGCCGTACAAACATGTAGTTATTGTGTACTGGTGTGCTACGACAGTTTTTGTTTCCTGTTAGTGATCATCTATGTTGTTAAATACAATCTTGTATTTAATATACCACCTTCCCTCCAGTAGTTTTAAAAGTGCTGGATTGCAGAACTGGCAATAAGGACAAGTCCTCCTCGAGCCACATCAACAAATGAAAAAAATGTACTTAAGTTTCTTTCCAAGTCAGTAAAATTTAGTCACTGTGTACCTAAAACTTTCCATCCTCACTATTGCTATTTGTGAAATTTGTATGTGTTGTCTTTTATTTGTTTTACTCCAGAAGAAGCTCATTTCACACCTAATTTGTTCCTTTGTTTCTTTGCTGACTCGTTGCGTTTGTGTCAAAGCCCAAGAAGGATCCGTCTTCTCTTTGCTTCCCTGTCTAGTGTTTAAAAGCTGTCGTTATAATGCCCACACAGCTTTTTGGAAAATGATAGTAAGGTATCTGACACATGGGCGTTGCCATAGAAACCTCATCTGGTAATCACTCACGTATGCAAGGTGTGTGCATATAAAATGAATGAATGGACAGCATAGACATTTTGTATATGCATGCAATTTAAAAAAAGCCTCCATATTGTTGCAGTGCACTTGCACTAACATTATAAAAGCGCAAACACGCACGCACGGACACACGCACGCACGGACACGCACACACACACACACGCACGGACACACACACACACGCGCACGGACACACACGCACGGACACACGCACGGACACACACGCACACACACGCACACACGGACACACACACAGCTCAAAAGCGTCTGTCACCACCAAATGGTTGTGTTCCCACACTTTGCACAGAGCTCCTCCACAAATTCTACATTTTGCTCATTTTAGACCAATAGAGTCCCAATGAAGAAAGGTGTTTATCCCCTCTAGATATTAGAATTCTATCAGAAGACGAGAATGCAAATTGTTTTATTGAAATTAATATTTCTAAAGTGAGGATTGATGTATACATGTCTGTCTAGTTTATTTTTCTGTCTGAAATGCTAAGAACAAGCTTAATGGTTAAAACTCTAGTTTGTTTTTGGAACCAAAACAAACAACAAAGAGCACAACAAGAAGTTGGGTCTTTTTTGGCTTGCTTTGTCTCAAAGCACGTCTCCGTCTTTATGGACAGTAACGGTCCTAGTGTGTCTTTTCCAGGTCAGTGGTGCCGTCTGTGATACTTTTCTGCTAGTTTCCTATTGATGCACTCAGTTTGCTGGAGGCACTATTTATCTATCTGTCTCTCTGTCTGTCTTACAACAGCACAGATATTGTCGGAGCGATTTATTTTTATTTATTTATTTTTCTCCTTGAGACTGCTGGGTCTTTGAGTCTGCTGTACCGTGCTGGGGTTACTTCAGGACATTGCTGGGTTTCACTGCAGGGATGCATTTACTGGCTGCAGTACAAGAGACAGAGGAAAGCTAAACGTTGCACCTCAAACGGAAAACTAGCAGATGTGTACTTTGTTTTGATTCTATCATAGAATACACATTTCTTTAAATGTTTCTGCACTAGTTAAACACTCCCTAAGCTTATCTTTTTTCCTACAGCTTGTACAAAAAAGTACATTTAATTATTATTATTATTATTTTTACATTTTGCCTGTTCTACAGGTAATTGACTTACTACAACATTCCATGTGGTAACCTGAAATTATGCAGATTCAAAATATTTAAAAAAGCTCTTGTTGAAAGTTTCAACTTTGTTTTCTTCAGTTTTACAATGATATTCATGCAGTATGCATTTGTGTTGTATAATAAGGGCTAAAATAAAGTCATTACATTTTCACTTCAGCACAGTGTCTTTTTAAGAGACGAATGTTGATCTGAATGATCACCTAAGAAGCTACAAATTCTTTCATGATTTAGTCAAAAAGCAGTTTATTCCTTTTATCACACGTACAACAATAAAAAGTCACTATCAATAGGATGGAAGTGAAGATGGATTATACAGGTTTGGTTGGTGTTTTTTGTCATTTGTGATCGTTTTGGACAGACATCAGTAGTTTAAATTGACTAGTTTGTTTTTTAGCGCACTAACCAACCAAAATGTTTTGCCCTTGGTGTGTTTTAAAAACCCTACAGAAGTTCAAGCAAAGAGAAATATTGTACAAGATGTTTGAATATTAGAAAGTACAAATTGTAGTCGTCAGAGACCAATGACTTGTGTGTTTTTATGTTTTCAGATCAATGTGCGTGTCACCACCATGGACGCTGAGCTGGAGTTTGCCATCCAGCCCAACACAACAGGCAAACAGCTCTTTGACCAGGTGAGGACTACGACTTCTCCTGTGTTCCTATGATCACAATAAATGCAGGAAAGGAAGTTTTTAACTGTCAGCAGCTGCAGATGGTTTGGATTGTGTTGGACCGGTCTGGTTCTGTGGAAGCATGAGCCACAAAAGAGTCTTTGTCTAAACGCAGAGCTTTCAGGAGATGGCATTTTGTGTGTTCGTGTGTGTTTGTGTGTGTGTGTGTGTGTGTGTGCGTGTGTGTGTGTGCTTAGACTGGACAGTAGAAGGGCAGCTTTCAGTGTTGCTTTACATCAAACTGTACACGGTTTTTGGGGTTATTGAGGGAAGGAAGACAGTAAATCTTTATCTACTGCTTATTTTTGTCTTTCAAAAAAATAACTGAAGCTGCTGTCCTTTAATTATAGTTATTGTTGTTGTCGTTTTACAGTCTTGTAGCTGCCTGTAGCTAATGAATTACTGTTTGAGATAGTTTTGATTCTTTTTATTTACAACCTGCACTCCTGCATTGAATTTTTTAAATTAAATAACTAACACCCAAACGCATGTTGGAATATGGTAGGGGTTGGGAAGTGGAGACCTGTGATCTCATTATTCCAGGACTAAAAAGCTGGAACCTTTTGCCGTTAAGCATCCATGAGCTTAATGCCTCTTAAGGCCTCCATCTATTCGGTGGAGCTGCTCACTTCCTTTCTCAATATTTTGATGAATTTATCTCCAAAAGTGCTCATGGTCTTTCCATAAGAGGATCCTTGTTGCAGCACTGAAAGTGACCTTCTTGTTATGTAGCAGCTGTTGTTCATACAGACCCAACAGAGACCGTTGCATCTTTATGCAGAACAAATGATACCATAAAAAAGATCAATTCTTTGTGAGCAAATCATTTTTCAAGAATTGAGCCTTTTGGGGGATAACTTGGTTTAATTTACTTCATTTTACAATGAAGTAAATTAATTGGGAGTGATTTTCCTCACCAAATGAACAATTTCTTGAGAATTCCTGAGGATGATTAGGTGTTTTCATCCTTCACATTGCTCTTTCTCCTTTTTCACATGCTCAATTGCTATACCTCCTTGCATTCTGCATTTGCACAACTGCTGAGGTCTTTTGGTGCCTGCACTTATTTTACCTGCCACTGCATATTTCTAATGAACGCTTAATATGTATTGCAGAAGCATCCGCTATTCTACTTGCTGGTTGTTCATTTCCTTGCCTTTTATAGTCCCTAATGTTTTTTTTTTTCATGGGCAGAAACATTTTAAGTCCCAGTCTATTGATGCATTTTAAAAGCGTTCTCAGTGGTCTTTTCATCACGACTGCTGTTTTTAGCCCAAATCCCCAAACCTGTGTGTGGTTTTCTAGGACATAGTTTCTGCAAAGCAGCAATGGTTCATCAGAAATTCACCCTGGAGTTGTGGGCATTATTTGTTTACACACTCTCCTGCTAGCTTACATGCTGAAATTTGGTGTCGGTGATTCCCAACAGGCGTTTGTTGTTGTTGCAGGTGGTGAAGACGGTGGGTTTGAGGGAGGTCTGGTTCTTTGGCCTGCAGTACACAGACAGCAAAGGCTATGTGACGTGGCTGAAACTAAACAAAAAGGTGAGAAACCTCACACACAACTCTCTACGTCTTTATTATTCTTTTGTACACCCTGAGTAAGAAGAGATTTCTGCAAGGAAATGTAAAAACTGAAATGTCATAATCCTGCAGGAAGTCTTGTAGTTTCCTTGTTACAGGTTCCTTTTTCTTATGATTGAAATATAAAAGTCAGAGCTGTGACTTTTTAAAGCTCTGTGAAACTAAAAGCCTTGAAGCTCATGAATAAATTTGTTTATTTGACCTTTATTTACCCAAGAAATCTCCCATTGATTTTAGGAATCTCTTCTTCCAGAGAGTCCTGGCTGGGAGGAAACGATAGTAAATGAACTTAATTCAGCGTTCTGCTTTAACTAATGGGGTTGGAAGTGTTGACCCTTAGTCACAACTGCCTCTTAGGGGTGGGTACGGGCTGTTTTAGTGCAAAAACAAAAAAGAGCAAACCTGTTTGGGGCACAAAGGCAGCCAGCAGGAAAATTTAAGACTGTAGACCACCTGCTGAGCACGCACATGTATTTGACAGGTCAAACCGAACACTCCAACATGTACGTTAGGGTGAAGTAGGTGGGACGCAGGCTGTTGTATGAGTTTTCTTTTTTTTTTTTAATCCCTCCAAATCCTGCAAAGTTCCCAGAGAACCCCTTAGTGCTGTTTAAGTGACAAGGTCCGTGACTGCAGCACGACTGTTACAAATGAGGAAATAAGACTGGGTGTAGTTTGTGTGGGCACCCTGCGGGCGTCCACCGGGCACCCTGCGGGCGTCCACCGGGCACCCTGCGGGCGTCCACCGGGCACTCTGCGGGCGTCCTGGGGGCACTCACCCTGTGCATGCAGCATTTGCATACACCTCACTAACGACTAGAGCGCAGTATTGTACGACAGCATCACCCGCAGATCATAATTGTGGGTAACGTATAATATCGTTACAATTACTACTAAATAGACCCACCGCATGCGCAACAATGGTGTGTTCCATTTTCATGATGTACCTTGGCCTTGTGGCCACATGAGCTACAAGACACAGTAAGTCGCAGCTGCTCCTGTCTACTATCTAAAAACCCACATCACCTGTACGGGTCTCCCACACCCCCCCCCCCCCCCCAACGTAGAGGTGCACGTGGCTAAGGCTTTGCTAATGAAAATCTTTGCTGTAACTTTGCCTCAAATAACGATTAAACGTTCATGTTTTAGTGTTGGATATGCTGGAGTTCAGGGTAAAACACAGAGCATAACTGTGAGCGTTTCTCTGCAGGTAACTCAGCAGGACGTCAAGAAGGACAATCCACTGCAGTTCAAGTTCAGAGCCAAGTTTTTCCCTGAAGATGTTTCAGAGGAGCTCATCCAGGAGATCACACAGAAACTCTTCTTCCTGCAGGTGCACCAGTGTTGAGCTTTGGTTAGACTAGTTTGTTCCTGTGATCAGTCATAAAACTGATCGTCTTACCCCCTTGGATGAGTGTTTTGTTTTTTTCTTGAAGAAGAAAAACAAGCTAGCAAAACTCTCAGCGACCGAGGTACTTCCACTATCAGTAAGAGGCTGTTCTTTATGCTGCAGATCTCATTTGCTGCTGCCGCATCTCTGCAGCATGAAAGCGGAGCGAGACTTGTAAACAGATTAATGAAGGGAGCTACTAGACGTCAGGAGGAACTCTGACCCAGACAGATATCCCTAATGCAATTAGCCAAACCCCCATCATGGCCAGTCGTTGTTTTGACTTTGTCAAACTCAAAAGAATCTAATGAATGCAGTCGTTTGCTTTTGGCTTGACTTTCCTGTCTTTACATTGTCTGATTGACAGAAAAATACAAAGTTTAGTTTGAAATAAGGAAGGAATACGCCATCACAATTAGAAACAAAAGCTTTAAAAATGTCAAGTTAGTTGACATTTTAGCAAAATGAAATCCAGCCTTTTTATAGTTGAAAAAGCTTGGTGCACAGAAAATGAGTCATGTTGTTTGATAAAAAGGCTTATTTTAATTCAAGTTTATTTTTATTATGTGAATTTAATTTAAAAAATCCTATTTTTGAGCATTTAATATTTAGTCAAAAAGCATTCTAGACATTTTTATTTTAATGTTTTCTGCAGCAGTTTGCTTTACTGTGAGGAAAAATAGCATTAATGACGTTTTTAAGTCCTTTTCCTAATGTAGTCTAATCCTTTGTGTGTGTTTGTGTGTGTGTGGTCTTTTCAGGTGAAAGAGGCCATTCTGAACGACGAGAACTACTGTCCTCCAGAGACGGCCGTGCTGCTCGCCTCCTACGCAGTCCAGGCCAAATACGGAGACTACAACAAAGACGTTCACAAGCCCGGCTACCTGGCGTCGGACCGGCTACTTCCACAGAGGTGAAGTACATCCACGTGCACAGCACCAACCTGAACAGAACCGGTTCCTGCAGGTTTGATTGCAGGATCAACAAGCATATTGATGCATATGATAATGCACACTTCGTCGGCCCTTAACCCACATATACCATGGTCACTTACAATAAAAATAAATATTCAACCAGATTTTAGTACTTTATTCTCGCTATTTTTGCAGTTTGGATCACTTTTATTCACCAAAAACAGACTATTTGTTACGTGGTGCGGCGTCTTGTCATGCGCTCCAAACTCCGATCTCTACTATAGCGGCAAAGGAAAGCGACATATATGCTGATGGTCAAGACGGGTTGAATAAAGCATCAGTTCAGAGAGAAAGTTCCCCTCTTACCTCTTGTTTTTGTCCAGATGATGAAGCTAAAGTTTTTTTTAAAGAAGCCGGCGCAGTGATGCAAAACATTGAATTTATGCGACCGGAACTTTTATTTTTAGGCGTGCATTATCACTTTTTAATGCACACCCAGCAGCCAATCAGAAGCGAGAATTTCCCCGGCCTGTGGTATAAGTAAGGGTTAATGGCCGACGGAGTATGCATTATCCTTTTTTAACGCATGCTGTGGAAGCCTGAACCGTCCGACGCGAACCTTTTGCTTCCGCGAGCAAGCAAAAGGTTGTTTTAAAGAAGCCGGTGCAGTGAAACAAAACATTAAAGCTAGGTGACCGGAACTTCTTTTTTCACCGTGCGGTTATCCAGTGGTATATCACTTTTTAATGCACACCCAGCAGCCAATCAGAATCGAGTATTCACCCGGCCCATGGTATAAGGTGGTCTAACCCTTTAACGACGGAGGATTTCTCCAATGTTTGTATTCTGTTCATTCTGTCATTGCTTTGTGCTGCTGTGCAACATTTTACAGTAGTGAGGTGCTTGCGCAATCCGTGTAAATCAGCAAGGTTGGTCTGAAAAGCAGCTTTTTTTCACTAGTCTGCTCATTTTCGCTGATCACGTAAACAGTCGCCCGGTTACGGTAGTTCAAAAATCCGGCTGTGTAGGTGTCGCCAGCTACTGCGTCACGATTGGCTGTTATCCTTGTCCATCAATCTTATCCGCGCCTCCTTTACAGAATGTGTCCAGTGCGCCACATTTACATCAATCTTTGGTCTTTGTTTTCATTCTAAGATTCTGGGCTCATCTTTCTACAAAAGTTAGAACGTTAAGAGTTCCATCAAGAGAGAAAAGGGTTCATGTCTGTGTGCAGTGAGGGCTTTTACAACCTGAAAACATCTAGACCACTACTGCACATACTTTACTTCAAGCTAAAATGCATCCCTGCTTTTTTTCTTCTTCTCAAACACGTGTTCTTCAGGTGACATGTTTGTTTTGTGCTGCAGAGTTCTGGAGCAGCACAAGCTGACCAAGGAGCAGTGGGAGGACAGAATACAGACGTGGCATGAGGAGCACAGAGGGATGCTCAGGTCGGTGCATCTCTGTCCGCATTTAGACGCTCCCTGTCCGTGTACACCCTTCTAATCATAAGAAATCCCTAAACCGTAACTTTATAGACAAACGTGACACTTGTCTTGAGTTGTTGATTGTGGAGAAAAGGTTTTACTTTATCACGAATCATGTGACCAATCAGCCGTCTGGCCTTCAATAAACGTGGTTATAGGTACTAAAATGGGATTTAAGTCATTCTGTTCAGGTGAAATATGCTGAGCTTCTGTTTTTTGTGTGTTTTGGCAAACATCCTGTTATTTGTGTCAATTATTTGAATGCAAATAAGTCTTTATGATTGATTCTTGGTGTGACGGTGCAGTTATTTAGCTTCAGTGCTCTTCATTCTGCTGGATGCAGTCTTTCAAATGTGTACTCCCAGTACCAATGAGCCCCCCCCACTCTGTGTTTAAGGGAGGACGCCATGATGGAGTACCTAAAGATCGCCCAGGACTTGGAGATGTACGGAGTCAACTACTTTGAAATCAAAAACAAGAAGGGCACAGAGCTGTGGTTGGGGGTCGACGCCTTGGGCTTGAATATTTACGAACACGAAGACAAGTAACCGACTCACACGCACAGCAGTTACACAATGAGATGTGTTTGGTCTGATTACAAACCTCAGCAAAATACTTATCTGTACTGACTGGCAAAGCCTTGATTTTCTTTTTTTCTTTCTATATCACTCACTCTTTTAAATGTTGATTAATTTTATGCAATCTAAGTGACAGAACTGAAAACCTCTGAGGCAGATGTGATGACATTTTAAATGGATCTAAGGTTTGGAAAAGAAAGTATTTTTAACTGATAAAAGAAAAAAAAACAGTCTTCGTTGACATACTGATAGATTGTACAAGTTAGACTGGAGCGCCCTCTTGTGTCGGAAAAGAACATAACAGAAACTCTGCAGATGCTCAAATTATTTCACATTCATACATGTTATTATTCCCTTTTCAAAACAAATAATTTACAGCCATAAATAACACAACACAAAATGTGAAATTTAGAATGATTCCTGCCTCCTCAGGTTGTCTCCAAAGATCGGTTTCCCATGGAGCGAGATCAGAAACATCTCCTTCAACGATAAAAAGTTTGTCATCAAGCCCATCGACAAGAAAGCTCCAGTGAGTGTTTGGTAAATGAGTGGACCTTTGACGGTAACCGCAGGTAACCTCCTGCATGCTCTACCCCCTCCAGGACTTTGTGTTCTACGCCCCTCGGTTGCGGATCAACAAGCGCATTCTGGCGTTGTGTATGGGTAACCACGAGTTGTACATGAGGAGGAGGAAGCCCGATACCATCGAGGTGCAGCAGATGAAAGCTCAGGCCAGAGAGGAGAAGCACCACAAACAGATGGAGAGGTAAAACGTCTTTCCATCCCACGATTCCACTAACATAATGAGCTTTTTGTTTAAAATTGTATTTCTGCCTTTTTTTCTGGTACTCAAAACCAACATGAATGAGTCTGATAGCTATAGACTCAAGTTTATATCAGTAGTTACAAATATTTAGATGAACACATTCAGAGCAGTTTGGTTTGATGAGGTCCAATCAGGGTTAAATGGACAAACTGTGCTTTCACTTAGAGAAAGCATCTGACAAAAACATTTTTCTACTTTACACACATTCAAAAACCATATCCTGTTCAAACTTAGGCGTCTGTTCAATTTAACTGAAAGATTTGAGTACTTTTCTTTCTACCTAGGGTTTTACTGGATGCTGTTTTTTATTAGTTTAATGTCACCGGACCCAAAACGGTAGATAGAAATTAGCAATAGTTCTATGATCTGGATTTATATGATCAATGTGATTGTTCATCAATGAGCATTTTCAGTAAATGGAAAAAAAGTAAATAAAATATAGAACATGGATCAAACTCATCCAGATTTGTTCAGTTTCATCACACATGCAGTGCAGCATAAAATCAACGCTTCTCTGAAATCAGTATCCTTCAAATCCAAGGCGGAGCTCGTTTAGCAAGAAACCACTTTTCAGTTCTAGAGGCAGGAATGACACCGTTTTCACGAAACCTCAGATTTTCAGAATTTTGATGTTTTCCAAGCGGTTTCATTCTGGAAGTTTTAGATTTTTTTTTTTTGTCTTCGATTTTCCTTCTGAGGAAAATTTAAATATTTTACATTACAGTTGCAGCATTAATCAGTAATATGACCTTGTTTTTACGAGTGGATAAATATTTACCATAAACTTTTTTACATCATACTGCCAAGTTTCCTTATAAATTTACAGAAACCTCCATTCAAAACAGTCGAAAAGAAGCTAATTTCTCAGCATAGTGACATATAAACATTCTCATCAGACACATGCTATTTAAAAAAGGATTTTATTTTTTTACTGGACTAGAACGAATCCAAACCCTCATTTTTGTGTTTCATTTTTGTGGTGGTTAGATTGTGTTGCAGTAAAATTCCTGCTGATTGTGAGTCGTTGTGTTTCGTCAGAGCTCAGCTGGAGAACGAGAAGAAAAAGCGTGAGCTTGCAGAGAAGGAGAAGGACCGAATAGAGCGAGAGAAAAATGAACTGATGGAGAAACTGAGGCAGATTGAAGAGCAGACGCAAAGAGCTCAGAAAGGTGAAACCATGCTCCTGGAATTCACTTTATATGTATGTGCTCGTATGTAAACATGTTTGTTTTCTGAAAATATTCAACCAATCAAAGCCAAATGAGTGGGGAAAAAAACGGTAAACTAAAATGCAGAGAAAGCTTGAAATGAAAGTCAAAATTGTACTTTTGACTGCTGGAACTGCACACCTTTTGCATAGGTTTTAACCAACACTAGTTAGACTTACCTTTAATCACCTGTGTGCACTACAAGATGTGTATTGGTTCTCCAGGACCTCCCCGCTACAGGTTCCTCAGGTGTTCTGTTCCTCACTTTCCTTGCGTGTCCCTGCAGAGCTGGAGGAGCAAACTCGCAGGGCCCTGGAGCTGGAGCAGGAGCGACGGAGGGCAAAGGAAGAAGCCGAGCGCCTGGAGAGGGAGCGGCAGGCAGCGGAGGAGGCCAAGGCCGCTCTGGCCCAGCAGGCTGCAGACCAGATGAAGACCCAGGAGCAGCTGGTACCCTCACTGACACACTCGTAGGGATGTTCTGATCCGATACCATCACGTAGTTAAAGTTAAAGCCCGTCACACTCCTAGGTGTGTGAAATTTGACCCTTCCCCTGGGGGGGCGGTGAGCTGCAGACACAGCCGCTCTCGGGAAGGGAGGCATCAGGTCTTTGGTATGACTCGGCCTGGATTTGAACTCACCACCTTCCAGTCACAGGGCGGACACTCTACCACAAGGCCACTGAGCAGAATTTCAGACCTAATCGTGATGGTTTGTTGTATGCCGATCAGGGATCAGATATTTAATTTATTCTCATTATCTGCAGATTCCAGGCCTATTATTACAGAGAAATGCTCCAGTGGGAGTCTGCGTGTCGTGAACGGATCCAAACATTTCATTGCCGCACGAAAACAGTTCGATAAAGTTTGCATGATATTCACAGATTTGGACATCCGGGCTCAATGACTCTGAGTAAACCGTTTAAAACTGACAGCAAGTGTCTCTGTTGGGTTGTCTTAACGCAAACAACGGCCTCCAAAAGAGATACAAGTCTAGGAATTATCCTTTACCTCTGAGAAACAGCCCAAACTAATACATGTCTACATCCATGAGCTCATGGGAACATCCCTAATGAATGTTTGTTTGTTTCATATCAGAGGTGTTCAGGTTTTGTTGTGACTTCCTGTGCTGCTGTGTTCAACAGGCTGCTGAGTTGGCAGAGTTCACCGCCAAAATTGCTCTGCTAGAAGATGCGAAAAGGAAAAAAGAAGATGAAGCTACAGAATGGCAACACAAAGTAAGGCAACAAATCCACAGCTGGGATGGAAATGTGACGTTTTTCAGAACAGGGGCTGAATTATCTCGTGGTTTTTGGCCTACATGCGATAATATTATTTATTTTTTTGTCTTCAAGGCTCTTTCCGCACAAGAGGACCTGGAGAAGACGAGGGAGGAGCTGAAGACGGCGATGACGTCCCCGCCAGCACCCGAACACGACGAACACGATGAAACGGCCGAAGAGGGCAGCGCCGAGCTCCCGAGCGACGGGGTGACCAACCACCGCAGCGAGGAGGAGCGCGTCACCGAGGCGCAGAAGAACGAGCGCGTGAAGAAGCAGCTGCAGGTATTCCACACGTCAAAGCAGCGAGAATGCAGCTCCTTTCAGCTCAGTCTGAGATTTTTTGGATTCATCTGCCCATCTGTCTGCTTTTCTCTCTGTTCAGGCCCTGAGCTCGGAGTTGGCCGAAGCCCGAGACGACACCAAGAAGACTCAGAACGACATGCTGCACGCTGAGAACGTCCGAGCCGGCAGAGACAAGTACAAAACGCTGCGCCAGATCCGCCAAGGCAACACCAAGCAGCGAATCGACGAGTTTGAGTCCATGTGAGCCCAAAACGACGGCAGACAAAGAGACAGTTTGTCTGGTTGCCATGTCAACCCCTCCCATTTCTTTGTAAAAGCCTCTAACCTGCTGCCAGTCCTGGACCTTTTCTCCCCCCATGACAAAAGCAAAGCCGATACGAAGCTTCGCCAAAGCTCTTCCTGGCAGCAGTCGGTCTGCCGCTGCACCCCCCCCCCTAACGAAGCTGCTTCCGCAATCAGGCTCGGAAAATTACGACACACCCCTCCTTTGAGCAACGCTAAATCTTGCATGGAAGATTATGAAAGAATAATAAAAACTTTATATGAACTTGAAAATGGACAGGAATCTTGTGCTTTAACTACAAAATCAAATGGCCATCAGTAGCTGTAGCGCGGTGATAACGGCAGCAGGCTTTAATTATTGTTGTCTTTTTATTTCTGATGTTAGGAGCTGAAAAATTAAGTTGATTTTTTTTTATGCCTTATCTGCCTAATTTCTTTGGAATAGTATTATGAATTCCGTTTTGGGACAGTTAATGTTTCATCCATTTTTGTCTTGAAGTTTGCAAATGCTCTCTGTACAAGCAAACAGATGTGCAAGCCAGATCTGCTTACCTTACTTTCTGTTTCCTCTCTGTCCTTTTCTTTTCAGATAAATATTTTCCCCTTAATAAAGATGGATTTATATTTCCAATGAAGAAGCCAGAGTGTGTTTAAGCTCGACACGAGTGAAAGCCAGTAGAGCTGGTTGTGTAGACAAACCTTTGGATGTTCAGTGTTTAAACGCTGCTCAGATAGTCTGTATCGCTCCTTAAATAGCCATTTGTGTTTGTGTCTTCTGCTAATAAATTATCTTTTCATTTTCTTTGGTCAGCATCAATACTATCTATTTTTTTAATAAAATGGGAAGTCATGAAAAGAGATCCTGTTTTTGCACAGTCGTGTTAAGATCGAGCTTCACTTTCACTTCGCTCACAGAATCTTTTCTCCATTTAATTTTTTATTTTGATTTTAAGTTAAAATCAAGTCTCTGAATTTCACCCATCAGCCTATAAATGAAAGCCAAATGTAGTCGCTACTTAGGTTTATTATTGTTTGACTTCATTTTCTCTTTAAATTATGTAAAATGCTTATTAACCTTAAATTATAATCCAACCTAATTTCTCTATAATCCACTGGTCAAAGCAAATTTTTTCGAAAAAGAAAAGATTTTGTCAGATTTTTGCGTTAAAATGTATCATGCTGCATATGTTGGGGATGCAAAGAATACAGTGTTTAAACTTCAGAGAGAAGTTAAGCAGCAATAAAAAGGAAACAATGTAGGCGTAAATTCATTTAATTAATTAAAAAGCAAAAACTAAAAAATGTCATTTTTACTGTTTTGGCTATATAAATTATCATCAAAGTGATTAAAGATTCAAAATACAGTTTAAGGTAACCATATAAAGCCAACACACAATCCATACAAATACTAGAAAATATAGTTTGAGATTTTTATCGTTTGCTATGAAGCTTTTATTTTGTATTAGGCCTGCACAATAAATCGCAAATGTCATTGCAACATCAAACTGTGAAATAGGCATATCCCAAAAGTCAGGGAAAATTTAAATAAACCTTAAATGTGCTAAAACAATCTTATGGCAGATGGAAGTATTTAATCAAATAAATCCTTTATGCATTTGACCAATCGGATGGAACCTTTTTATGCTCCATGTTTGCCTCTTATGTAGACGAGGGTCATTAGAGTAAAATTTATTTTATGTTGACTCCTATTTGTATTGCAAGTTTATCGTCATCGCAATATTGATCATTAACATCGCAGATCGCAAGTTTTTCGTGCAGCCCTATTTTGTTTAATAAAAAAGCATAAACAAAGACTTTCATTTTCTTCTTACATTTGATTAAGTGAGTCCGCAATTGGTCACACAATGCCGAAAAGCAGAAAACGGCGTCGCTTGGATTTGGTCCCCAAAGGTTGTCCCACTTGGCTACTTATGAAAGACAAAAATAAAACTGCAGCAAAGCATCTCAGGACATGGGAAAGCAACATTTGTCCAGTATCATTTTACTTATGTTTATAATTATTAAAATTTGTTTAAAAATTAGACGTATACAAAATATTCTTGAAATTTTACAGAATCATGTGAAAAGATCCACTTTTACCTCATAACTGCACAAAAACCTGCTCTGTAAGCCCTGAGAGATGAACTGAGAGTCATCGTCCTACTAAAGTCATATTGGAAGCAACATAGTACATTTTTTAATAAACACTTTGTAACAGGAAGTTGTTTTGCCCAACCTTAACATAAATTAGAGTATCATCAGCAAACATGCTAATTTTGTTTAACCTCTGTAAATTGTTTCTGAAAGCTTTTTAAGTTTTGTTGATAACAAACAGCAGTTTACCGAATTGGTACCCTTAGCAAAAAGTAGTCTATGTATGTGTACTACAAGTATACTTTGTTTATACTGAAAGTAAAGCAGTAGAGGCCTACTAGAAGTTAACTTTTTAATACTATCTATAAATGTAAATCTAAAATGTTCCATTTCAATCCGAAAAAGTATTCAGTTGGTATACTTCCAACACCACACCTACATATTTAATAGTATACTTGCTATACTTGGACTCAAGTATACTTTATAATCTTCTACTGCACTACTATTTGCTAAGTAGCATTGTTGGAAAAAAGTTCAGCAAAGCTAGCATGCAACATACATAGCTTTTAATCTGAGCAAAAATGAATGTATTTATTGTTTTGGGTAAAAACCAAGAACACATGTTTGATTACTAAATCCCTGTTTGGGAAATAAAATCCTCAGTGTGTAACCCTTGTGCTAACTTTGGGAGTTGGGTCATCTAGACCCACTAGACAGTGCTCTGAACCTTCTTTCTTCAATGATTTGTGATCTTCACTGGTGTCCATGGATTACATGAAATCTTTCCACCTTTATCCACCTTTGTCATGGTAGGGAGAACACGTCAAAGTAAGGGTGGGGTCATCTAAGATAGAACAAGATAAAGAATTAAATGTTTCTGTTCAAATTTGCTTGCTAATCAATCAATCTAAGCTTACTAATGCTAAGGCTGTATTTAGCACATTTTGTCTGATAAATTGGTTCATAATTTGATTAAAAAATACAAATGTGATCAGTCTTACCTCATTAGTAACAACATTAGCACACATGAAGACACAAAGCAAATATTCATTCACAATCAGTTTCAAAAACAGCTTTTAATGGAAACAATTTATACTGACAACCACAGAAAATGTTCCCACAGAACCTCTGGGGATTATTTAAAAAAATACATGTAGTTTTTGATCCTGCAGACAGCACCAGCACACAGTGCTAGACAACCAGACCTTAAAAAAAGACAATAAACTGTGAACTTGTTGTTTAGTTGTGAATCAACTTCCTGTTTTAGATGGCCCGTAATATGAGGCTTGTCACAGTTTATTTTAAGGCTTTTAACACATGCAAAAAATTAAAATACAGTGACACCAAACATTTAGATTTTTTTTTTTAAAACCTCTCTCAATCTGACTAATGTGAAAGACGCTTTATCATCATTAACGCAGTGGCTAACTTTGATTTCTTTGATAAAAGAAGAAAAAAAATGTTTTTTTCTCCAAAATTTCCTTTTAAAGTATCCATTAAGTTTAAAAAAGGGGATGCAATTTTATAACAGCACCATGCATCTAAAGAGGAGAGGAATCCTGCAAAAATAGACTTTTTCATATATTTATAAACGGCCATTTAGAGGTTTAAATGATACAATTTGCATCAACAAAGACAGGAATCGTCCCACTGCTTGAAATGAATTTAGCTTATTTAACCTGTTTTCAGTCAAACAGACAAATAAATACCAGCTGAGCCCTTTAATCAACGTTCCACTCAATCAATCCAGCTCATGTTAAGTTACGTAAAGGCTGTGGAAATACCTAAAGAAAAAAATGGACAGCACACGTTAGGGCAAAAATAGCAGTTTGGATTGTTGCAGGATATTTATTTAAAGCTGACATATGGCACTTTGATTATGTTACATTCAAGCTTTTATACCTGGATTTCACAGCTTCCGGGAGTTATTTATTTTTATTTTGGTTGTGCTTGTGTTTTGTAATGCTTTCACATTTGACAGGAAGTTTGCTAAAATGGTAAACTGTTAAAGATGAACTGCTTAAAACAAAAACACCCCCAAAAAAGAGGTTTTTATTTTTCTTTATCACTATAATTTGAAGTATTTAATGACTAGAAAAAAAATGTAATATTTATTTATTTATTTATTTATTTTAACGCCAAGATTTAAATTAGTTGGGAAGATCACCGATGAATGATGCAAAGGTTTAAAAATTATTTTCACTGTATCCAGGTGTTTGAATTTAAAATGTAAAACTGAAAAATGTTTGCACATATAATTGATGGGTCTAAAATTGTTAAATGTTTGCGCAAACACAAAAAGAATTACAAATAAAACTCAGCAACACAGACATCAACGCATTCAAAAAGCAATAAATTAACATAAAATAAATTAAAAACACTTTTTTCAATCCCTCCTAAGCAGTTTGGTGCATCACACCAGTTTACTACAATTGAGAAGGTCATTGTGAAATAAAAACAATTTAAATCTAAAAGCTAATGCACCATGAAGTCAGCTGACGGCGCTAACAGAGCAGAGGTGGTGCATCTTGGGTGGTAAAGAACAGCCCGGGGTTTTTTAGGTGGAGTTTTTGCTGTTTTCTTCAGAGTTTCACTTCCCTGTGGGGAAAATCCACAAACTCTCACGACAAATGATCTGCCACCTGTCAGCAGAGGCAAGAACATTGTTTTTCTTCTTCTTCTCCTTCTTCCAGCATTAAATATGCTACAGATATGTTTACAATCTGACAGATAATGTCCCACCCAACGTTCACATTACGGTAACTTTAAAAAATATATATATTTTCCCCCATCAAGAAAAACAACCTTGAGAAATACCCTGATAATGATTGCCCTGTTAAAAAAATATAATAAATAATAAAACGAAGAGGGGAAAAGAACGAAAAGTGCAAAAACGTAAGCATTTTAAAACCTAGAAAATAACATATAAATAAATTAAAAGGCAACAAATAATTAAATCACATTGAAAAATGAAAACCCAATAAATGCCACCTGACGCCAATGGTGATGTACTTCACAAATGAAAACAGCCCTTTTTTGTGGAAAATTCAAGTTTCTTTACATTTAAGTGCTGAAAAATCAGGCATATTTTTTTGAAAATATGGCAGTTTTGGGATACCTCTTCACAAAAATAGTAATTTATACTAAAACGTCCCTGCAGTATAAAAAACAACCTTTTTTTTGTTTCACTTAAACACGATTATTATGAGTACCAATAATAACCAGCAAAAGAGGAAAGTTTCCCTTCATCCTCATTACATACGTTGTAATTTTTCCATCAGAATTGCAGCGGCGAGTTCTTGAGCGTCCATCACGTGAGGGTTCCTGGTCATCACTGACTTCACCAGATCTGGAGGGAAAATCCCACACAGGTTGTCAAACATCCTCTCCCTGAGGTCCCGGTAGCGACCGGAGGCTGCGGGCCCCGAACGCGGGGGCGATGGAGGCAGGGGGCTCTGTGGGAAAAACTGCAAATTTGCCTCCGCCAGAGTGCGGGGCGACGTCTGCTGGCTCCACTGAGGCTGCCAAGTCTTCCCGTGAACTGGTGGGAAGCTCCTGTAGGAAAAAAGGTCGTAGCAAGTCTTGGGCACTGGCTGGTAGTTTGAACCCCAGTGTATCTGATGAGGAGGCTGTTGGTTTAACCTCAAATCCTTTCTTCGTGAGTAAAGCGGTGAACCTTCATACATTTTTGAGTCCTGAAACTCTCCTTCCCTCCATAAGGAGGCCATGGGATCGAGCTGCAGAGGGGAACCGGCCGTGCTTGTTTGGGTTGGATAGGGAGTTGGTCCCATTGGGAAACTGCTAAGCCAGGGTTGCTGGTGCTGGGATGTCGGATGAGGTGGGATGTAGGTTGGGGTGGTCTTCAGGGGAGACGTGTGAGGGGTAACGGAAAAAGAAGGCTCATCGGAGCTAAAGGCCTGCGGTCTTGGTAATGTTTTAGGAAGTGACAAGCTGCGAGGCGAGTGCTGGTTGAATCCCGGAGATACCTGCGTAGCAGGATGAGTGTACAGGCTACCAAATCTGTGATGGTGGCAAGAGCGGTCATGGTGGCATTTGAGACCATGATCTGAAGTGGTGTCAAGAGAGAAAGAGTCAGATCCATCACTGCTACCAACTGATGGATGTAAAGCTGCTCGCAGGTCAGTCGACAAGAGGCATTCTGGGGTTTTTGGCATCATAGCACTCAATCCTGAATATGCCTTCATCAGGGGGCTGTACCCCACTTTTGGGGACTCCGACCTGTGATAGGCTTCAACCTGGCTTGAAGAGTTTGCTCCAACAAACCTGGGGCCTTTACTATCTCCTGCAGGAAGCTCCCATAGTTCCAGATATCCTTCTGAAGGAGTAGGACGGCCAATGCTGCCGTCACTTCCTCTACGGCCTTTTACTTTGGAATAAGCTTGTAGTCCATCCTCCATGAGGTCAGAACAGGAGCTCCAGGGACTGTGGTTGGGCTGTCTATTGGCCTGTTTTGTTTCAGCTTCAGCCGTTTCTTCAGTTTGGCTTTTTACAGACAGGGCTTGCTCCACCAAACCTCTGGAAGCTACGGAAATTTTGGCGCTGGCTCGGAGCTCATCGGCCACAGACCGCTGGGGATGGCTGCCCCTTTCTGGATGGTAAAACTTACACTTATGGCCGTATGTGCACTTCTTGCCTGAAATAAAAAACAGGAACATGTTAGAAAACATTGGAATTTTCTAATGTTTTTATAATCCTAATCTGATTTTGAGGAGATACTTCATGCCGTGCTAAAGGTGACTTTAAAAAAATGAGTAAATTGAATGACTAGCAAACTAAAATATTAAAGAGATTCATGTTTAGTGACAGTGAACTGTTTAACTAGGTTTACTCTGGGCATGTGGCACATGTTCAAGAATGGTGCACACACTTGGGGCAAAATATCAAAGTGGTGCAACTTTTCAGGTTTTTATTTTTTCACAGCTCTATTCCGATATAGAAAAAGACTGGGTGTCATAGAATTCCGGCAGGAAACACCGCTATTATTAATTCCTCCTCTATGATCAATTTTCAAATGGATGGCACTCTCAGGAATCAAAAGGGACGGCATGCGTATGGCACTACCTAGTCCAAGTCCCTGATTGGTCGACCTGGATTAACTTTCAATGCACGTTCTAAGGCCACACATTTCGTACATGGTGCCTAAAAACATTAGTAGAATTTTTTTTAGCTATGAGTGAACACATGAGTTTTCCACACGGAAGTCCAAAAAGCGCATCAACACACATATTCATTGACTTTTCAATGAAAGTAGATGCTTGAACGTACATAGCCAAGGGCGGTGTGAAAGTAGCTTCACTTAACAATCCCAGAGCAAATTTGAAAGACTTTTGGCTTTTCTTTCCATCCTACTTTAACCCTTTTGCTATCTTGTGGGGTCAAAATGACCCCACACTTACATTGTTCTCCCTACCATGACAAAGGTGGATAAAGGTGGAAAGATTTCATGTAATCCATGGACACCAGTGAAGATCACAAATCATTGAAGAAAAAAGGTTCAGCGCACTGTCTAGTGGGTCCAGATGACCCAACTCCTAACAATAAAGTGCCTAGGATAGAACAAGGTATTAAAAGTAATGAACAACTTTCCAAAAGTCATTAAAGATCTACTCTGATGAAAATAGTGTTTTTACATGTTTTTGGGGCGTTTTCTGATAATGGAGGCCAAATATTTAGACAATTAAGCCTAAAATTGTGTTGCTTAGTGTTTCTTTATTCAATTTGTTGAAGAATTCCTGCTTGAAAAAGAGCTTATTTCTAACATGAAAAATTCACTGGGCGGGCCTCAAGCTCCCTGCTCCAAGCTCTCAGCAATGGGGAGGGGAAGGGGGGCGAGCTTGCTCTGAGCCAAATTCCTGCCCACAGCAAAGAGGGGAATTTCTTATAAACTCCTGCCTGCCGCCCTGGAGAAACTATGTCCTAGAAAACAACACAGGCATGATCATAACTAAAAGATCAATGCAACACATTGAAAATAAATCAAAAGATAATTGTGGAAGGATACTTCCTTTGGTTTACAAAAAGCATAATGTGGCCCCCCGGGGCCCCCAATTGTGCCTCCTTACCATAAGGACATGGCTGCCTTCTATGTTCAGGAAAAACAGGCCTCTTCCTCAGGAAGTTCTCCAGACTCGGCCCGTGGCGTCCGAGTGGGTCATCCGGTGGCATGAATCTGAACACACAGATCACAAAGTCACAACCAAGAACTTTTTTTTAAAAGGTTACAGCAGGTTTTCTGGATAAGAGTCATGGCAGATTGATGCTGGGAGTCTTCGGTTTTGTCAATGCACTGGTAAAATCATATAAAAAGTATTCTTCTTCAGCGTTGGCAGGGTTGGGTTTTTTCTAATTCGTTGAACAAAACAAGGAGGAAGTGGTGTAGAAAAAAGGAGCAAAAAGAAAAGACAAAGGAATTAAACTTGCATTGTGCAGAAATCTAGAGAAAACAGAATGTTTGAAAGCTGCATTTATAGTTTGGAACACAATAAGGATGTTTGTGTTCGGTTGATTTTTTTTGTGACAATGTTCCTTGGAACAGTTGGAGAGCAGATTTATTTACTTTTTAAATGGTGCCACATTTGAGAATTGGGGTGTGAAAGATAAGTAAAATATTTTTTGTATCAATTGTTGTTTCTTTTACGTCGAGGAACCCCCAGGTGACAGGTGTAAACAGGATTAGCTAGTAAGCGTCTACTAAAAGAATCCACCTCGGTGGGGCCCAAATGATCGATCAAGTTCCAGCTGCTGTGTTGCAAAACCAAGATGCTGCTTTGATTTGTCCTGGTCTGCAGGACGGCGTGACTTACACCAGTTAGCATCAAAATGTGGAGACGAAGTGGAGGAAACGCAGTATAGATCAGTATCGATTGGTGGAAGAAGTGTGATGGTGTGGGCTGGCATCGACCTCACTGGAAAAGCAAAGTTTGTCATGTCTGGAGTGCGTTCACCACAGAACCGCCTCCAGGAGTCTGCAAGCAGAGAGGATGCTGCGGTCTGCCATCATGGCTGACCCTTGTGCTAACCTGTGGGGTCCAGATGACCCGATCCTTTCATTGACGTGTTCTCCCTACCATGATAAAGGTGAAGAGGATTTCATGTAATCCATGGACACCAGTGAAGATCACAAATCATTGAAGAAAAAAGGTTCAGAGCTCTGTCTAGTGGGTCTAGATGACCCAACTCCCAATGTCAAAGTGCCTAGGATAGCACAAGGGTTAAAGGTTAAAGATTGAATTAAGTGACCAGCATGAGGAGGAGGGGCCAGCCTGTTGTGGCTGTGCATGTTTTTATAGATGCTACTATGAACCCTGATTGTTAAATGAAATAATTTGTAAATTGTTAGTGTAATTTCTTTTCGGTTCAGTAGTGTTTAGGACTTTTACCTCTCAGTGAGAAGGCTCTGGTTCAAATCCCAACCGGTTTGTGTGAAGTTTACATGTTCTCCTTGTGTGGGTTTTCTTTGGTTTCCTCCCACAGTCCAAAAACAGGTTTTATATGTTAGTTAATGTATTGTCCCTCGGTGTAAATGTGAGTCTGTGCCACCGACTGGGGGCCTGTCCAGTCGCTGGGAACCCTGTGACCCCAGAGGGGATCAAGCAGGTTTGGACTGCTTTTCCCATCAATCCTCAATCATTCAATTCACCCAACAGAGTCAGAGTCTGGACTAGAGAAGCTCTTTGGTGGGAAAAGACACCATCTTTTTTACAGATACAGCTCTGCAGTTCATCCATAGAGACCTGTCCCAAGTGTGGCACCATTGCTTATATACAGATATAAGAATTAGGACCCATTGTTAAATAATAATCAACCAAACATAAGTCTTCTTACTTTTTACAATATGATAAAAACAAAACAGAAAATCCTGCTTCAGGATTTTACCCATAAGGTAAAACAATAACATCTTTTTTTTATGTACTGGGATTTTTTTTCCAAGTATTTCAGCACACTAACAAACACAACTTTGTTATTAATTTTTTTATAGCATTTCTACAGAAAAAACCGCATCATTTTCTCTTTAACATGATGTTTGGTGTGCCTTGCTTACTTGTCGTTCACAAAGGAGTACATCAGTAAGCGTTCGTCAATGAATTTCTTCCACTCCGGCTTCTCATTGGCCAGATCCCTGTAGTTGTCGTTGGAAACGATGATGCCATCTGATTCGTAGGCCAGTTTGACAATGAATCGGTCGTCATAGCAAACCACGCGGCGGCCCTGCACGCGCCGTGACGGCGTGAAAACCAGGATCTTCTCTTTCTCCAGCCTCCGCAGGATTTCCTGGTCTACAGGACGAGAGGGTGGAGAAGTGGCTGCAGAGCTCTTCTGGGTGTTCCTTGTTCAGGTGTGGATGGACAAAACCCTCACCTGTGATGAGAGCGTCAGGACGCGACTGCTCTTTCCTCCAGGCCGGCACAAACACCGTGACATCTCGGTGGCCTCGCCCAAAGAACCAGTCGACAGCCAGCTGGATGCCTTGGCAGGAAAACACTTCCTTGTTTCCGTGACTGTTGGAGCAGAATGAATGAAAAAGAACATTCAAGGATGCTCTTGTGATTACACAACCAAACACCCTCTTCTAATTTATCTGGGGCAGGTTACCGGAAACAGGCAACTCAGAGTTCTAAGATTAGTTGGGGAATTTAAAAAAAAAAAATAGGATTATTTATTTTTTCAAAAACAAATATTTATTTCAATTTACCAATTTGTCCATATTTAATATTTTCTTCCTTTTTTTTTGATTTGCTCAAAAGTTTTATATAAACGTTTCTGTCTAAACACTGAGATCAAATACATCTGTCAATTAATAAAAGAAACTTAAATAAAAAAGCCGCATGATGCTTTCAAATACATTCTGCTTTTAGAGAAAACCTTTTCCAAATGTCCCAGGGAGACTTACAGCAGATCATTCCTGCAAATTAAACTCATATTTCTTGCAGACAGAAGTCTGGATCCACCCATCTTCAGAAACCGCCAATCCCCTTTTGTCGTAATGGGGTTGCTGGAGCCTATCCCAGCTACTGTTGGGTGAAGGCGTTGTACACCTGAACTGGTCGTCGGACTGTTGCAGGGCCACACACTCACACAAACACCTATGGGTCAATTTTGAATCAACAGAACTGGGACATACACAACAAAACACACAACCTCTTGTCTCATTTTAGAAATCTAAACAAAGCAGGTAAAGAAAATGTTTGATAGAGGAAACCCCAAAATGAAGCAGAGACACCAATTTATTTGTGCTAATTTCCTGTAACATAGTAGCCCCTAAACCTACTACTATGATGGAATCAACCAGGATGAATGAGAGTCTTCATAGATACATTTCCTGTAACCTTTTTCAACATGGTGTTGGTTTAACGTTTGACTGCAAAAAAAAATAAAGACGTGTATAATTTTATTGTCTAGTATCTTTTCTTGCACCAAACACTGGTCGATTGCATTCAGTGTTGCAGAAACTCCTTAATCAAACCCGATGAGTGTGTTCCCAGATTTGATTGATACAGTAACACCTCTGAGATTATCTCATCTTCCTTCCATTGGGGCTCTGAGCTGTCCATCAACCTGCTGCATTCTGGGAAACTCTTGGCAAATTTTAAAGTAATTTAGGTTGACTGAGTAAAATACTGGGGTTATAATGTATGATTACTTTTGAAGAAGAGAACAGAAGTACTATTGAGAAACAGTGTTTTAACATATGACTTATGCTATGAACTAATAGGTTGATAAAAAGCTGCATTTACAGACCCACTCCAAGGAAAATTGTGTTTTTTGCTCTTTCTAGCAGGATCTTGGGGCATTTTTCACATGATGAAGAACATATGTCCAAAAATTAATCATTCAAAGAGCTATTCAAATCGTGTGAAACAGGAGCAGACAAAGAAATGCTGTTTGATAAAGATTGCATTTGTGACGTCAAAAACACGTTTTTCCTTTTTATTTTTTGGTCTGCTCCATTCTGATGCATCCGCCTGAACTGGCGTCTGGCTCAAAACTGGACGGCAGGCCAGCGCCAATACTGCTCGCCATTTCTGTTGCACCGCTTATGTTAGATTAGGGGTATGAAGGGCTGTAACCTCGCGGGAGAGCATGTGAACCGATGGTGACAGGAAGTGGGGGCGTGGTTGCTTTGCGCCAATCATGGTACCGGCTGCAACTGTTCTTTTCTAGTCCAAAACTATGTCCAAGAATAACAACACAGGTTTTTTGTATTTTGGCTAAAAATGTCATAGTCATAGCTAATATAGTATAAGGAGATGATCAGAGTGGGTCTTTAACAGCCAAACTTTCAGATGATACTTTAATGGACTCTGCAAGCAGGAAGAGGAAATCTGTAAATGTAATGTTTCTGTAAGTTTTGCTCCTTTACCTCATGGCCACGTTGCTTCCGTCCACGACGACGGGCCTTAGGTTGTCTTTGTCTTCCATCATGGGGGGCAGGGACACTAGCCGGCAGGAATCCAGTGAGGAGTTGGAGGAGGAAGAGGATGCCAAAGAGGTTGACGAAGACGATGACAGGGAGTGAGAGACAGAGCCTCCCAGCAGCTGCAGCTCCGTCTTTGTTCCCAGTTTCACCAGCTCTCCCAGGATGTCGTTGATGAGTGCATCTGGGCCCAGTTTCTTCAGCACCAGCAGCACCAGGTCTTCGGTGTAGCCTAGCTTGAGTGCAAACTCCACCTTGGTGCAGTAGTTTGTGATGCGGTCGGCAGGAGGGGATCTGTTTGTCTGTTGAGAGCCCCCCGGTTGCAGGGTCAATTCCAGGTCCAGCCTGGCCAACTGGCTGTCCGAGGAGGACTCTCCCCAGTGTTGCTGAGGCCTATCTTGTGAAGGTTTCTTGGATTCAGAACCGGGAGCAGCCTGAAGTCGCTCATCCTCGCTGTCAGAGATGGCGCTCTCCTCTGAAAAGATACTGGAGCTGCTGCTGCTGCTGTAGTATGACCGAGTGCTCAGACTCGTGCTACTTCCACCAATGCTGCCACTGCTCTTATTAGGGGCACTTCCTCTGACCTGCAGGACCCCGGGGCTGGCTGCATGACTTGGACCAGGCTTCTGCAGGGCACCATCCACGTGGAGGTAATCCAGATCCAGCCCCAGGCTGAGGATGTGGCCTGTTCCATCCTCCAGATGGTCCTTCAGGCCCATGAAGCCCACTCATGCATCCAGGCCCAGGTCCTCCGTGTCCGCCTCGTGCCTGACACCGCCACTGGTGTTTTAACCGCTCCAAGCGCTTCCTGGAAAGAGAGTTCAGAGGTGAGCACAACAAACACACAATCAGGCGGTAGGGAACTGAAGCACAACTTATTAGAATATTCAGTGAGCAGGAAAAAACCAAACTGACGACAAAATCAGCAGCCGGCTTCTGTAAAAACTCATCAGGCGAGTGGTTTCCTTCAGCTGATGTCACACTTCAGCAGACTTAGTCAGTAGAAGAAAAAACACAAACACACACAATGGAGATGAGAATCACCCTGCAGGTCATTCTGATGTGCAGACATGCTGGTACGTCAAGCGCGAATAAAATATGAAAACAATTGTTTGTTATATTCAAAGGCACATTTTTTTTAAAGATATGGTATATGGTACATATGTTGCATTTAAAATGTTACGTCTTTGTTAAATATTATATTAAATATTAAATATTAGTTTTCTGTGTTCTAACCTGAAATGACTGACATTAGTAATGGCATAAGTCCTCGATCCACTCTTTTCCTAAAGCAAAGCAAACATTTCCAACATGGATATAAAAAAAAACATAAAATTAACTTGTGAAAACCTTGTTTATGGTATAAAACATTGAAAAAAAAAGACTCAAGGGAATAAAAACCTTCAAACTGATTGAAACAAATACAAATTAAAACGAGACAAAAGTAGATGAAACAAAGAAAGAAACAGCACAGAACCATACAAAAGTTTTCGGATCAAATTAAAAGCATTTGTCTTGAAATGAAACCTGAATTCTCCAACTTTGAGGGCAATGTTAGAAGTTCAATTAATAGATAAATAGCATTTAATGACAATAAATTAATATAAAAGAGGGAAGAGCTTGGAATGGCACAAGCTAACTAGACTGCCCACAGCCAAGTTACCCACTTTATTATGAAAAGGAAGTAACTGATGTGTCCACTCTAAAAATAACATATAGAGTCTCTAAATTCAAAGTTCCTTGTTGAAAGAGGTTTGTTGCTTTACAACACTTGAAATGGGCAACAAACCTGCAGCTTAAAGTGATTGCACATAAAAAAATAAAGTTTATTCGTCCAAAGAGTGCACAAAGAGGAGGTTAATAATTCTAATGGAAAATGGCAAACTCCAACTGACTTTGAATTGTCATTTTCTCTGACAGATCTATCTGGAGACCTTCACTCTTTCTTTGCACCAGGCTGCCTTTGGGAAGCTTCTTGAGAGCAGCAGCACGTATTGAGCTGAAACCATTGAACACATGAGTTTTTCACTCTTCCTTCCAACAAAAGAAGACCAGAAGATAAACAAAACAGAACGAAAAAGACAAAAATAACGCCAAGAGCTGCAGCTTAGGTGAAATAAATATTAAAAGAAACAAAAAGTGGTTAACATTTATTGTTTTTTGGTCTTTTGTGATGCAAATAGTAACTAAGTGTTTAACTGCATTTATTCAGTGATTTTTGTGACTATGGGGGAATGATGTCCTACTACCGTGATTTGATTGAAGAGGTAATACTTACATTTCTGGCTTTAATTCAAGGAGAAAAAGACTAGATTTGTACATTTAGAAGCAGAATACCAAAAGTGGAATACCAAAAAGTTACAAACCACAAAAAGCCCAAATAGACAAAGGAGGTTTTTTAAAAGAATTTCATCACCCCCGAGTTGGGAGAGGGAACTGGTTCATTTCTATTTTCCTGTGGGTGGTGGTTGTGGTGCAGAGGTAGAGCGGCCGACCTCTGATTGGAATGTCACAAGTTCAGTTTCCACCTCACCCCCACGTCATGGTGTTCTTGGGCAAAACACTGAACCCCACATGGTGGTCATAGGTTGGCGCCATTGTTCGGCCATCAGAGTATGAACGTGGGTGAATGGGACTGTGTTCTAAGTAGTAAGTATCCTGCTATATAAGAATACACCATTTTGCTTTAAATATATTTTTTATTGTTTGGCACCTTGATCAAAATATGGGATGCCCTCTCTTAAAACCCACTTTTTGAACTTGACCACAGTGAACAGGTTCCCTCTCTTTCTTTTATCTTACTACATTTTAATTGATTTCTTTGTGCACTTTTAATCTATTTTAATCCATTTTTAAAATGTTTTTATTTTATTACTCAGAATTCCGTGTCTGCATGGATAATTGAAGTGCTTTATAAATAAAGTTGATTATTATTATTACTATTATTTTTATTGTTATTGTTTATGACCTCTTAGTAGAACACTACTGGCATCGTATTCGAGAAGATTTCTTTTGGATAAATAATTTTAAAGCACATGTTCTATGATTGAGATCGTGTCAAAACTGTTTTTCTTTTTTATTTTGATCAGAGAAATGACTCTTGCAGCACCCTCATAGTGTGCCCTGCAGACTTTGAGGTTTTTTTTTAAAGCAAAAAAGGAGATGATTAAGTTATTAATCTTCTTAATGACCCATAAAAAAACAGTTGTCTTCTACATTTTTACAACTACAATAAATAATTATATTTTGGCTCTTCAGAAAGTTTCTCTGTCCTTCCATTTGTCTCAAAGCTCTGAGCCAGTTTATTTGTTTCTGTCACTGATGATGTTGTATACATCTTTTCAATCCAACCCAAACCGCAGGCGACGGTTGGCGAGCAGTCATCCAACAGCTGGAATGACGGTGCTGAGGTGGACCTGCCAGTCGTGGCCTGGCTTCAGTTTTCTCTGAGACAACAAACAAGCACTCTCGGGGTTTGGGGGGGGGTTGTTTTGCTGTGGAAATACCCCTCCATGCAGGGTACTTTCAGAGCTTCAACCTGCTCCATGCATAGTGAGGGGAATGTTTCTGAGTCTCTGAAATGTTCAGAGCTGTCTTTGGATGAAGAGATCCGCTTAAAGATGCTGGCTGAGATCAAATCGAAATTGTAGAAGATGCTGGTTTGCTTCTACAAATGCAAACCAACATCAGTAATAATAAAAAAAGAAACTGAATATCTTAAAAACAAGAAAATGCCTATGGGGATAATATGTGGACAATGTTGACTCGTGAAGTCGTTTTGGTTCCGTTATGTTTTTTTCTTCTTCAATTCATTTGGGTTTATATGAATAAATGTTATATGTGTAAAAATGTATGCATAATAGTAAGATTTGGGGTGGGAATTAATAGGATTTTCTGCTTTTTCAAGCACTTTCTGTATATTATGTTTTTTTCAGCCATTTTATTTTGTGTTTTAAAAATAAGAAAAAATCAATTTTTGATTAAAAAAAAAACTGAAAAAAATCCCATGTTGACATAAGCTTCTGATCTGTCAAACTCAAAAAAGGTTTTTATTAGTTTACATTTTTACATCAAATAAAATGGAAAAAAAAGTGGAATACTAAACGTTTGAATCACTTTTGAACATTTAATCTTTTTAGACTAATGGGAAATGTGGAGCAAGTTTGTGGATTCGTTTAGTAACTCGTCCGCTAAATCCAGTCACATTTATGACCTTTGACCTCATTAGGACTCTGAAAGGGACAGGAAGAGATGGACGAGGTCACCAAGAGCACGGAAAGAAGCAGCACATGAAGCACAAGAGGTGAATATACCTGGGAGGTTTTACTGCCCGCTTTAAATGCTCACCCCACAAGTTTGTGTCTTGAAAATGTCCCTAATATGCACTGGAGCAAAACAAAAACAACAGCTCAAGTACCAAAATACAAAATAAAAATGTATTTGTGAGGTGTATAGATGTGAACTGTGTTATTTAGGGGTTTTGGATTAAAGCAAGCAAAGTAAACCTGAAAAAAAAAACTCAGCAAGAATGTAAATAATGCCACATTCAAAGTCCTAAAAAGCAGATCTGAGCATCTAAATGATCTACAATGACACATCTGTATGATTTTTGAGCATTTATAACCTTTTTTTTCTCACTTTACATAAAATCACCACACAAAGACAGAAAGCTTGCAGATGAAGACAGCCTGAACTCTGCAAACCATTTGATACAAAGATTTAAAACATCTTAGGCATTCAAGATATTTGACCAGGTTTGAAGTTGTTTTTGCTCCACACCTTTCCAAGCTTTTCTCAAAATCGTTACACTCAAGATGTTTTTGTCTCCAAATAAGAACATTATCATGAAAGAAACAGTTTCCTAATACTTCATAATCTTTTCCAACAATAGAAAAACCTGATTTACAGCTTCGCTTTGGTACAATTCGTCAGATCAGAATGAAATTCCCAAAACTATTTGTTCAATCTTCATCATGGTATCTCTTGTGCACATCATATAAACAGTTTCTCCTTCTTTGACAAGTTGTATCCATGCAAATGATTATGCTTACAATTCTCTGCTCTTTGCTACGTATCAATTGTTTATGTCATGATGATCAAAATGTGATATATATAGTTTACTGTACGTAGTCTTACTCCTCAAAACACCTAGTCATTAATTCGTAAATATAAGTCATTAACTGCAAATGGTTGACTGAAGTTGTCATAATTTCACAAACATATTTGGCTGCATTGCAAAGGGATAATGGCTATGTGATGTGGATGAGAATTTGTGGCCTAACATCCAGGAGCGACTAGAGGTGTAGGAAGACCACACCAATTCCTACTACTCCTGTACGTTGGACAGAATATTGTCTATATTTTTCCGTTGTGTTACTGTTACCAGGTTTTTCTATGTTGGTATAGCATGGTCTGTCAACAAATTACAATATGAACAATAAAAGTGTAAATGTGAATCTTGTCCAGTCTCTTGCAATCAAACAAAAAAGCTGTAACCATTTTTACAATAATTGTCATCCAAACTTTAGCCATAGTTTCCATCAGAACCTCCCTCTACAGTACACAGTTATATTGACAACATGACTATTCTGATGGCACTGACATGTTCAATGACATAAAGACTTAGTTTTGAGAGATGAACTAAAAGATTTTGGAGTAGAGTTACGAGGCTTTGCGAGAAATCACATAGTGTTTTTGCTGTTTTGAGAAATGCACACGCGATATTCCCACCAAACTCCAATTCTGATCTGAGAATTGCACCCTAAGCGACTAGAGAAAAACTGTAAGTCTAAAAAATATTAAATAGCGATTCGCCGCATTTGAGCGAACACTGGCGGCAAGTGCAGGATTGCACTCCCCTAGAGGCGGGTCAGTTAATTAACCCACCTGCTTAAGCGTCCTATTTAAGTCAGATGTCACGTTGTTCATTCTCTCTTACTTTCAGCGCTCATTCTTGCCAGGTCTCGAGCCCGGGTCTCCTTATCTTTCGGCGTCTTGCTGTGTTCCCCCGTCCCGGATGGATGATCCCCATTTTTCTGATGTGGGATTTTCGTTTCACCGCGTCTGCTCTCCTTCTGCGGCGATCAGCGGGCGGCTTCAGCGGTAGCGATTCGTTTCGCCTTCGGTCGCGTGCATCACGGGGGTGTGCTTTCTCGCGATGTTGGGATATCCGTGCTCCCGATCAGGCGGTCAAGGTCTTCTAGTCTGCCGTGAGTCACCCCTATAATCTCGGTGTCGGTGAGCGTCATGGGGTCCTTTTCCGGTGTAGTTTTCTGGGCTGCGTTTTTACTTCCTGTTGCGCCGGTGACGACTCACGCCCTAAGGATCCTGGGAATTGTAGTTTTGTTGCCATGGTCATCATGATGCGCTTCCAAGTTCCTTTTCTGCTACATAGTTCTCGTCTCGGTTAGCCGTTTCAGGGTAAGTGGGTCTTTTCTTAATAGTTGTGAATTGGCCGGTCCTCGTTTGGACAGGTTTCTCCTGCCTAGCTGAGGCTTGTTGTGGATTTAGCATTTTTTCTGTGGCTGTTTTTTTTTTGGGAGCGTGTAAAATCCTTAGGTATCTTTAATTGATCTTTAGCTTTATTATTATAGGCGGTTCCTCTGTTTATTTTCTTACGTTGTTGTTGTAGCTGCTGGTTGGTCAGAATGTGAATCAGTGTCTCTTAGACCCGAAATCTCTGCTCTGTGGACATTTTCCTGCGACTGGTCTCTCTTATGCAGTATACATGGCTCATTTTATTCACTCAGCGATCCTGGGTGGGTGCCCCACGCCCGTTCTGCAAATGGTTCTACTCGCCTGTTTGTTTTGTTTTTACGGCTCTGTGTACCCCAGTGGGTCCTGCCTGGATTCAGGACTTTAAATAAACCCGCATTAGTAGGTGTGTCAGTCCTAAGTCATGACCTTGTTTTCTCTGACTGGATGATTCAATTTGTTATTCTCTCTCTGGTTTGGTTTGGAGGTTGTGAGGCTATGTGATAAGATTCTTCCGGGCATGCGTTTCCAAAACGCCACTGAGGTGGCCCTAGAAGTGTTCAGGTTGGCGTTCTTGATCTGGACCTGTTAGCGCCTCTTGATTCATTTTTGGTCATCTGATGGCACAATTGCCATCGCCTTCAGGATTGAAGTATAAAAGAAGTTCTTCGTCTGCTATGAATTGTCTCCTGATTTTCCTCGAGCGGGATATAAGGCTGAGGATGACTGTGCTCATGATGTTCTCACTGTTCTGCCTCTATGCCTCTCAGTGGTGTCCCTTAGCATTCAGTTGGCGCTCGGCCGTGTTTGTCGGTTTACCTTTCACAACTGTATTGCAGTCTTGATAATATCAGCTTCTGTATTATCAAAGCCCTGCAATGGATATTTACAATGACAGGTCCCTTCATTTTAGAGTTATTGATGATTTCTGGGTATGGAAAAATTTCCTCTGTATCCCTGGTCTTTTGAATCTCTGTGGAAAAAATGTTTATTTCCATTGTCTGTAGTTACTCCACCCATCGGTTTTGTTATTTTTCTTCTATATAGTTCTGGATGGTTTATTGATGCTTTACCGATCCCCATTATGTCATCTCTAGCTTTGTGCAGTGTATTGTTTATTCCATTCTTGGTTGAATATGATTTGTCAATAGTTGGGCCACCTAAATTTGCTGTAGCTTTGGTCCCGCTAATCTGTTCATCTTGTGTTCTTGTTTGTTCTGGGTAGGTCGATCGCAGGGCTGCATGTTCAGTTCTGGTTGTGTTTTCACGTTAGTCTTTCCCTCTCTATGCTTGGGTGGTTTTGTTATATTAACCAGCTATCGTGTCTCAGCCCCCCCACTTGTTCTTCTGAGGCTGCACCTTCTGGTTTTTGGGAAAGATTGTGAAGTGGTTTGTGTTTGTCCGGCTGCCTGAATTCACAGCTCTAATGGGTGTGTAAGGATAAATGTAGTTAGATGAGATTTTATTTGTTGAAATTTTTGCATAGTACAATTTATGAGATAATTCCCAGCCATGGAGAGATTATATTGAGGCTGTTTCTATAACTTGAAATGATAATCTTATGTGTCATCAGTTGACTGGGTAGTGTTATGCTGCCGCGAGCAATTTTAACCCTGACGGAAGAATTATCACTTACACTCTCTATGACTTAGTTCAAAGTTAAATCTTGTGTCCATTAGTCTTTTCTCTGCCCTGTTTTGGCAGATGACACTACGGCTAGAAACTGTCTCTTCAAACCATTTATTCTCTGCCTCTAAATGTTAATGTTCAGTCTAGCTAATCCTTGACCTCGATCCTAAATGGATCGGAAGTTCTTTTTTTTGTTTTTGCAGTATCCAGATGCCATAGCTAATTAAAACTCAATAGTCTGTTAACCCGTTGTCACCTGTTTGAGGGACCACTGATGTCATAACCGGCGAGCTCGCGATCCCATTGCTGCCAGGATGATGATCTTCCTCATCTACGATATTTTGGTCTTTGGTTACCCTTCATCACCTGCTCTCGTGACCTTCTGAAGGTCGTCCCTCTGGAATTATTAGAATTACATCTCTTACATTAGTGTGTACTGATAATTTGTATTAAGATTTCTTGCGAGTTCTATGTTCTCTATCAATTCTTTACTGGAATTTGTGATTCTGGCGGTTTATGATGCAATGAATCCATAAAGGACTTTGTAATTACTAACTAAATTTCACTTCTCCCAGGACTGTTTAACTGTTATTCATTATATCAAGAATTTAAAAAACTAAGCGGTTTCTAGGTTATTTCTGTATTCTTTGCCCAGATAGTATGCTTTGTCTTATCTATGCATCGCATCCTGAGCCCTCCCGAACCCCTACTTCCCTGTCTTATGCCGTTTCCGGTGAGCGATGTCACCCACAGTCCTTGATCTCTGGTGCTGCAAAGGCGTCTGCTTGTTCTCTGCAGTCTTCCGTCCAGACCTTTACACCCTGCACTCCCCTGAAAGAATGGCGCTGCTACAACTGCTGCTCTTCATGCCATTATTTCCGCTGAAAGCAATGGGAAAGGTGTCCTCTTCCGCCTTTCAGAAGATATGTTAGGTTAAATTCTGGTAAAATATTGGCGGTTTAAAGAAAAAGATTAGGTCTGGTTTGAATGATAGATATGTTAAGTCAAAGTGGAAGCCCTTGGTCTGAGAAGGATTAACTGCATTGGTGTTAAAATGAATCAGGTTGTATGATCTTGGTGGCTCCTTCATTCTTGCTTCCTTCAGGTAGTATGTTCCCCTATTGAAGAGGCTGACCCCATGATCAATGGTGCCTTTGGGTAAACCTATATGGGTCACTAGGGCCGAATGTTCCTTCATTAGAAGTGGTTCTCGAGGGCTGACAAGCAGTCAGCAATAGTGCGGGTAAACACATAGCAGTCATACTGGAAAGTGAAGTGAAAGTGAGGTATTAAGTTTCAGTTCCTTTGTGTTTTGTTCTTGGATTTCCTGTTTTATTTGTAGTATTTCTGTTTGGTTGTTGTTTCGAGTTTACCTTGCCCCCATCAGTCTAGATGTTTCCACCTGTGTCTTATTTGCCTTGTATGTATTTAGATACTTGTCTTTCCCTTCCTCCTGTGCTAGTCCATATTGTATTCTTCGGTTTCTGAGCTAAGTGGATTTCTAGTGTTTCGAGTTTGCCTACCGTGTGTGGTCTTATTTTGTCTTTAGTTTTATGTTATTAAACCCGTTCTCCTGCAACCTCCTGCCATCACTCTCTCTCCTAGCTGGGTGCTCCTTCTCCCCCGTGACAGAAATGAAATGAGTGAAAATGGAATGCCGCAGCTTACCTCATCATATTTACCCACTGATTATACATTTGCATTCACATTTTCTTCTTCTGGATCATCTTTCTTGGTGTTGGGGTTATTTACCAAAGTGTATGGAAAAAATAGAGTGTGTCAAGGAATTGAGCGGAGCATATGCAAAACAGAGTTATGAATCAAATTGTGAATGTCAACCTAAGATGTTGTAAATAAATATTATTCTGCAAGAGTTGTCTGACTGAAGTGGTTGATTTACTGTAAAGAGATAAATGATTGATAAAGATATAAAGGCATTATTTAAACAAGAACTACTTCATAAAATGAAGGCATTTTTTAACATTTTACATTTTAGAATTGTTAAAGTTGTCAACTTCTAACAATATCGCTAGATTTAGATTTTATAAAGGATTTTATTCAGATGGGCCAACTTGTACTAAGATTGTATTTTCCTTTGGCTCTAAAATTACTCTTTTCATATTACTAGTTTTTGTCATAAAATAAAAAACAAACTATTTATTGGAACAGAAGAACTTATTATTGGGCTGTAACATTCAATTTAAATAATTCCATCTAACAGGGGACTTTTTAGCATATATTTCACCTTTCAATGCTTGTTTGGAACTCCTTGTTTCTGATATTTTATCTTAAGATTTCTCGTTACCGTATTTTTACACAAAGCTACAAGTAGCAGCAGTTTATAAAGAACACGTCAATGAATGATTACAATTTTGAACTCTGGGCATATCATAAGATTGTATCAGAATTGGACAGTCAAACTTTACTAACTGCGTTCAGTCATTCTCAAATCTGGCTGTTTCGAATCCCTCCTATTACCTCTAACTACCAAAAATGCTATGTAGTATCTAGTACCCTGGATTTCAAAAGCAATATGGAAAAACCATGCTCACTGCCATGTGTTTTACAAAATATATAACATCACGGATTTCACAAGTATTATACTCATTGACTTTTTTTATGAATCCACTGGGTTCTAATGATAAAAATGTGGATGGCTTTATACAGTAAAAAGAAAATTACATTCCTCTTGATAAAAATTATTTTAAAACTCAGAAACATTTGTGGTCCTATATTTTACCAATCTAGTGAGCATTGATCCTTGCACTCAGTTTTCGCAGAACTTTTGAAATGTCTGGGGCGCTGGATTTTGAAATGTAGATTCAGACTTCTAAAATAGACGGACAACCCAGAGCGGACAGGCGGTCTTTAATTTTCTCTGAAATTTTAAAATGGCAATCTACGGACAATCATAAAAACACACATTAAAACAATAAGGTCAATGGTTTAAAGTTAATAGATTAACCCTTGTGCTATCCTAGGCACTTCTTTATTGGGGAGTTGGGTCATCTAGACCCTAGACAGAAACTCTGAACCTTTTTTCTTCAATGATTTGAAATCTTCTGGTGTCCATGGATTCTGTGAAATCTTTCCACAACTATCCATTTGTCATGGTAGAACAAATCAATGTAAGGGTGGGCTCATCTGAGATAACACAAGGGTTAAAAAATGAAAAAAAAAAATTGAATAGTAGTAGTGAAGAATTTGAACTCAACCTAGAACTTGTTAAGCTACGTTATCCTCATACTGCAGGCTTTGAATTTTTTGCCATTCAACTCTGACCTTGTTTGTAACATATATAAACAATAAAAGCGGATCCGCTGTGTGAGGACAGAACCCTGCCCCACAGTTAAGTTCATTTGTTATATTTCTTTGAATAAACCATTTCATTTATTTCACATTACATATTAGAGAGAGAGGGAGAAGCAGACAGTGGGGTTACCAATGGACTAGAACAAACTACTAGTATGCCTGTTAGCACAGGTGGACTCAAAGAAGACTGTGAAATTCTGGAGCAGAGTCAGCATCCAGCTCCAGACTCTAATGCTCAACCCTGTAATTGTCAGGCAGCTGGTACCCTGCAGTTTCAGCTGCACCCTGCCAATCTTCCCAAAATCTTGGGCAGAAGCCTGTTCCTGGCTCAAGGCACTCTTCTGGGGAACTCGGCCTTTGTAAGAGGTGAAACATGTTCGTAGTGTTGTGTCTCTCCCTGCTGTTATTTCAGAAGAACCTGAACAGGTTAGGGGAGGTTAAAGAAGGTCAATACAGCATCAGTGGACCCATTTGCTCCTAAACTTGCAGTAATTATTGAGAATGTGGAGTTGATGCATCAACCAGTGTCTTTGCAGCCAGGAGGTCTGATCAACAAAGGAAACTGGTGCTATATCAACGCTACTTTACAGGCCCTGATCGCGTGTCCTCCTATGTATCATCTGATGAAGTCCATTACTCTGCATGATGAAACGCAGAGAACATGCACCTGGCCATCCCAGCCATGCTGCTTCACCATCACCCCACACATCCCAGGAAGAATAATTCCTGCGGACTTCCTCTCGCTGTCCCAGCCGAGAGTCTGGAGGGAGGAATTGACAGGGGGCAGAACCACTGCCTTACAGTTAAGTTAGGTTCATTTGTTATGTTTTTTCTCTTGAATAAACCAACAACTTTTGTCTCACCACATTACATAACAAAATTGACTTAACTTGTTGGATTAATTTTGTGTATTGTTTTGAGTAATTCTATTCTCTGAGTTCTGTTTGAGGCCTGATGCTGAGGCAGAGGCTGGGGCAGGGAAACTTCCTGATGATGTGGCAGTGGGAGGAGCTGAAAAAGCTCCTGATGACTTGGAAAGGGAGGAGCATGGACAACTTCCATCTGGAGAAGATGGAGGGGAAAAGACAAAGATTAACCTTCTTATATTTGGACTATTGTTTTGTGACACACAGAATATATTAAACTTGCTGAAATTATAAGTTCAGTTTTCTCTGTTGAAGCGTTAAATTACTAGTAATTTACCACTTTGGATTAATATTGCGTTTGAATGTTTGTATTTTATGCTCCTCTATTGTGTCATTGGTCTGATCAGCCAGTATAAAATCTCCCTAATGTTTCCTGTTGGGGGGTCAGTTTGAGCTTTTGTTATTGATTCTCTCAGTTACATTTTTTGTTAAGTTATTTGTTTTAATTTTGAAGCCCTATTGCGTTCTGTGTTGCGGGTAAATAAAAATCCCCTGATTTAGAAGATCTTTTGTCCTGTGGCTCCAATCTCTGCGAGCGGACCTGACCACTTTGAGACAGACTTTACTCTATTCTTTAACTCTAGACCTTGCTTATAAATAACACACCATATTGTATAGTATCAAAACCACCCAACCATGTTAGCAACTTATAGATAGAACCAGACTGACATTTTATCAGAGGGTCGTGTACCTCTCTCTCAAAGTGGCGTCTACATGAATAAACTCGCTTGAATGCAGGCGGCTCCAGATCGTAGGGTCGGTTTTTGAAAAAAACTAGGCTTTGAAGTCGCCTTATGGTGAAAATACTGTAAGTAAAAATTACTTACTGCAAGGAGTTATAATGTTACTACTTCATGTGAATTTTCTTCTTTGGATTCATTTTCTTTTCCTTTTTTAGACCAATTTATTTATTTATTTATTTATTTATTTATTTATTTATTTATTTATTTATTTATTGCAGTGTGTACTCAAAGTCATTGCTTGAAACTCAGAAAAAATTGTTTTATAAATGTACATTTTTTATCCTGATCAGTCTTCGGTAATTGATGTTCTGACCGCTTTAATGAGGAATCTCCTAAACTGAAACACCGGAAAGCAGCCCCCCCCCAACGTCCCGACCCCCCGACGTCTAATCTGTCGGGCCGCAGTTTGTCATTCTGAATGCCACAAGAGAGCTGGAATAATTTAGTCCACCACCAACAAAGGAGGCACAAAGGGACGGAGTGAGAGTGAATCTGTGCGTGTTGTGGGGATGGTGTGTGTGTGTGTGTGTGTGTGTGTGTGGGGGGGGGGGGTTGAAAAGTGTGTCTGGCCTGCCGTCCTTCAACAATGCAGCTGCCACCCAATCTGTCCCCCTGTGATGGGCATTGTTCCTGCTTGAGCAGCATGCTGGAAGACGGAGGCTGGGGAGACACTAAGCCCATTAACCCCAAAAAACAAAAATGCAGCCGGCGTGCTCAGTAATGCGGCAGAGTCTGCAACATCAGACGCACAGACAGGATCTTTGCGGAGTCAGCTGAAATGACTGCCATCACAGTCAACACCGAACCCACAGTCTGTTTTTTTCCTGTGACACCTCCTCAAGGCCAAAGCAACACACTTCACACACACCCCCGTCTGTAGAAAATTAAATATTCAACACCTAATTCACAACAAATTCTGGTTATTATGAAAATCAGACAGCTATTGTTTGTCAAACACATGATACCAGCGATGTGTGAACCCAGATGAGCAGCAAAAAAAACAGAAAAGGAGAGATGGGATTCAACATGTTTGCAGAAACCGGACATCCCAAAGAAGCTTGACAAATCCTGATGTGGGTAAGGATTAAAGATGAGAAAAGGTACATAGGCTTTCACAAAAACTAAACATACATTTTTACCACTCAGGCAAGCCACTGCAAAAAAGGGGTAGCCAAAAATATGAAAAGAACACTACTCATACGAAGAAAAACACTGGAAAGTAGTCAAATTATCTGTCATTTTTACTTAACAAGAAATGTTATAAAGAGATACCAAATCTAGAAACAAAGAAGCCCATGCAGGCATACAAAATGGGAAAAATAGGCTAAAAAGCTGTTAAATACTTAAAGTTGCATGTTGTACAGTCCAATAAAGAGTATTATTTTGCTGGTTCTAAGCAAACGGTTTGTACTGCAGGTAATTTTAAAAACAGTAACAAAAACTAGTGTAAGAAGTGGAAATGACCCATTTTAAGACAAAATGTGAAGGAAATGAGAATATGATCTGAGTCCGAAGTTATTATAAAATTAGACAGCTATTGTTTGACAGACACATAATAAACTCTCATCAAATCTAAAACTAGCACTTATTCTTAGAACATAACTCAAACTTTTGTTTCGAAAATGATAACAATAAGTGCCAGTCTAACATTTATTGAACTTTACAATAAATGTATTATTACATTTAATAATACATTTATTGTTAATGAGTCAAAAATGCTGGACTGTGGGAAAAGCTCAGAAAGTGTAGAGCAAAGACAAAACAACGTCAAACCTGGTCAAAGAGCTCGACAAACAAAGTTTTAAATCTTTGTAAGGATGAAAAAGTTTGCTGAACAAGTTAAAAAGTGTCAAAATGCGTGGATTTATGTTTATTGTGACTGGGAAAAGTGGCATTTGTATCTGATTAGTCTCTTTAAACAGCTTATGTTACAGAATGCATTTCTCCTGAGACATGCATTGTTGGAATCTTTCCTCTTCTTTAGCTAATTTCTCAAACATTTGGCCAGAATGGTCACATTTGGACCTGGGGGCTTTTTAAACCGCTTTGAATCCCTTTGGTTTGGGGGGACCTGGCTCTAACAGCTGACTCCACTGTGTGCATGAGATGTGCAGAAGGATGACTGAGCGATTCCCTCCACAGTGAGCAGATGCTGCATCCTCCACCTCAGTGACCCGCGCTGCCTCTGCACTGTGATCTGGGGGGTCAGCTCCCATAGAGGTAGGGGCATGTGAGAGGGGATATAGGCTCCCCCGAGGCAGACCCCAGAAGCGGTCCTCAGGGCTCGCCGCCACCGGCCCAGTCCCGGCAGTGAGCGAGTCTGATTTGGCAGAGATCACCCAGGGTTTTGGGGGGCAGGTTTGGGAGTGGGGTGGTACATGGGGGGAGGGAGGGGGAGATAACAGATGCCTGCTGAAGCCACATGGGACCTCCCTGAAAGCATTCACCTCCTCCTCCTCTCACTTCTTTGCTGCAACTGGTGGTGCCCAAATTCAGCAATACACATCAATGCTGTCTGTCTGGTGGGCAACCTTTGAGAGAAGGGGATTCTGGGTAATGCTGCTCTTTCGCCCTTAAGTTGTACAGACTGCAAGCCTTGATTGTGCATGATCATAGCCTAGGCAGGCGCGTAGTGACATGAACCATCAGTTTTGTCCTCAGTAGTTAAGCGGCTGCACTGACGGCTTCAGATGCTGTTAATAGAGAGGAAGAAAAAAAAAGAAATTCCCTTCAGAAATCCCCCCAAGAACATCCTATTGATCACTTCTTCATGGTGTTTTTGTTCCTCTATTGACCACTCCTGATCTGGCTTCAGACTGGGATAATTGACACAAAAGCTTCCTCAAGTGAAATGCACACTTCATGAAAAGTGACACAGAAAATAGTGGGGCTGTGGGTTACGTAGGCGGCGTCCCGACACAGTTCAAGATCAGTGACGCACAAATGGAACCACAATTCTTACTATTTCATCTAAACATGTCTGATTGGCTGCTATATGTATGTCTTCTTGTCTTGATAATTGAAGCATTAAAATAACATCTATTTATCACCATTATTTATACCATTGGTTAGTGCAGGATCAACAAACATAACGAAAAAAACAAGATAAAAAGAAAAGAAAAGGTATTTTTCAAGTCAACTTCCTGGTTAATTTGGTAAATTGATTTTTGTAATGTTTTTAGATTCACATTTATTCATCTATGGATGATTTTTTCAGAACTTCTTGCGGTTAACTGAACTTTGGTTTCTTATTTTTTTATGGCTACATCAATGTGGAAAACACAGCTTTACTTTTAAGTTTTATTTACTTCCAGTGACAGTCGTGCATTTGGTTTGTCTGGTTTACAAACTTAAATCTAACGTTATTCTGCATTTTAGAGCAAAGATCAACAATTACAAATACTCACACTCTGATTTGTGTGGGAACCAGATTGCAAATATCTAGTATTTGAATACTCATTACAGCCCAAACAAATACTCAACTGTTCTGACAAAGGATTGTGACTCACCGAAAATAACGCTTCCTCTGTCCACAGCATACCTAATATTCAGAGATTCATGCAGAGCCAAATGAAGCAGACATGAAGGGGGCAGAGGACTTACCACACTGCTTTAACAGCAGCACGCCAACTAAACTCAGAAAAGCCAACAACTCCTACAGTCGCTCTCCCGATGCCTCTTCTTTTGTCATTTCTGCAGCAAATCTCAAATGTGCAAAAAGAGTCAGTTTCCTAAAGTAGCCAGGGATGAAATAAACACAGGAAGCCCAGATTTGATAAAAAAAAAACGTCCTGGAAAAAGGTCAAGACAGTGACTTGCGGGCATCCACTGGAAAGGGAAAAAAACAATCAAAGTGTGAGTCTCCGGATAAAGTTAAACAGCAATCCCCAAAACAAAATCCACTTTTTTTAGATTGCCAAGCTGGGGTTTCCTGATGCTTCAGGCTCACCAGAGCGACTGACAACAGATGGAGTGTAACTCATCTACCGTCTCCTCCCCTCTGCTCCACGGGCCACAATCACATCCATCTCCCTTTCCTGTCTTCATCAAAGCCTCTTCTGTCACAACACACTAATCACACCAGCAGTGAAACCAAGATGTGGTAAAATGACTCCGCCCACTACCCCCCCCCCCTAAGCCTCTCAAACACACACATACATGGAGCATCGGCAGCCCATCCTCAGGCTGGAGCTGTGAATGGACGACAGGACATGAGCTGACAATGGTGAGGAGGGGGACACAAAGGAAGGCTCTCGGCGGGCGGGCAGCTGCACACATACACATCACGCTTTGGGCTGTTACACACAAATGCAGACGCCAGGGAAGGAACAAAAAAAAAACACACGCATGGGACCCGCGGCGGAGCTGGGCGCACTGGCCCCCAGCAGAGGCGGCTGGCGCTGTAAAAGGCAGTGAGGTTGTTTTAAAAGGTCCTGTGGGCTCTGTGAGGAGAGAAAGCGTGACATGAAAGTGTTCAAACGCACACGACTGAAACGCCAACCAGCAAACCCAAAAACATGCTTTAAGCGGTACAGTCCAAATGAGGAAGACTCAATAGAAAAGGAAAAGGAATAATTAAGGGGAAAAAACAGGAAATTAGGTCATTTTTGGTGGAACAGACCTTCAAATAAAACAAATAAACATTTCCTGTTTGAGGATTTGACAATTCAAGCACAAAAATGTTGTGTTCCAACTGGATGGAAATATAATAGATATCATAGATGGTAATATAGAATAGAATAGAACTCCCCCAAAAAAGGAAAACTGCCTTGTTACCATATAGCTCTATCAAAATAGCAACACTAAAAATACACATACATTTCGTAACCCTTGTGCTATCCTAGTCACTTTACCATTGGGAGTTGGGTCATATAGACCCACTAGACAGTCTTTCTGAACCTTTTCTTCAATGATTTGTGATCTTCACTGGGTGTCCATGGATTATGAGAAATCTTACCTTTATCCACCTTTGTCATGGTAGGGAGAACACCTCAATGTAAGGGTGGGGTCATCTAAGATAGGGCAAGGGTTAAATATATGTAGAGATATCTTGCAGTATTTATTGTACATGCACAAACTTTCTGTCTTTGTCTCTTTTCAGGGTCGCTTCATAGAATCCTCTGCTTCCATCTAACTTACAAACACAATATCAGTAAAAAAAAGACAAAATAAAAAAAAGAACATGATAAAATATATGATGTTTGTAACATTTCAAAGAAAAAACCTCATTGAAGTTGTAATATGAGGAAAAATGACTTTTAATGTAAAGGTGATTGTTAATGTCCAAATAACACAGGACAAAGATAGAAAATAATAAAAGTTTGACTTTTTGGTAGTAATGTGTTTTAAAGTCTACATTGTTTTTTGTTCTACAGTCTTCATTATTATCGGCTGTTATATAAGGATCTCATCCTTTGAAAGCAGCAGCAGTCCCTTGGCTCAGACAGATGTGATCTAATAAGACCAGTTTTGCACAGAAAATTAGGGAAAAAAAGGATAATTAAAGGTTTCAAAAATGCCCAATTCTAGAAATCCCTCAGACTGCCAGCGACGCTTTCTAAATATCTTCCAGTTGCTGCATACTATTGATTGACTCCTTTCAGTATATGCAGAGGACATTTGGGACTTCTCCATGATATCAATTGTGACGGGGTGAGCCTTGGGGAACTGGGGTTTTGGCAGAATTAAAAACATTTTTGACAGGACAATTTCTTTTCTCTGGTGGAGGAAAAAAGTCCTAGTATATTATGAAGTAACAATTAAAAATCCATGTTTTACCTTATATATGTAGTCAAAAGAGCTCAACTGTGCTGATGTTTCATGTTGCTAGAATCTTTTTATGTCAGTTTATATCCTCAGAAACTTGGTTCATGTGATCCACAGAGGTCTGCAAAGAGCTCACTGCAGGGATTCCAGAGTGGAACAATCTTTTGTTTCTGCTTGTGGACACAAAATAGCTGCGTGAATGAGAATATTAAAACGAACAAACTAAAAACCACCACATGAAAGGAGAAAATGTCTTCTTTGCATAAATCCTAAAGACTTTAAGGACACTGGGTCTATTAGCAAAAAACTGGAAAATCAACAAAGATACAAGGCACAGACATATTATTTAGCTTCATGAAACATAGGAGGAATCTAGTATATTAGCACAATATATGAACAATTATTCAGACAAACATAAAGAACCCGCTAACAGGATCGACTAAACTTTATTTGGCTGCAAATCAATGAATCCATTGAATTCTTCATCTTCTTTGTCGATTTGGAACAAGCCCGACGTAAGACTAAAGCGGCATTTCTTCTACTGCTTTGCTGTCAGTAGAAAATACTGATACTCACACATACAGCACCCTCTAGCTTTTAACCCTTCGTATAATTCACACCCCTGGCCAAATTTTGCCAAAAAACAAGTATGGTATGTAAAATTACCAAATGCAGCTTTACAGCCAACGTTGGAATGGATTCTGTTCTGCAAATTAAGGGTTTTAAGACATTATGCATGAATTATCTCAGGGTTTTATTTACAAATGCAAATAAAAAACAATATTTAAGAAAAATGACAAAATTCCCCAGTACAGCTTTATCTGAAAATGAAAATTCAGCCTTCACCATGCCCGGCTGACCCAGCACCTGGCACCCGCAGTGGCGCTCCTAATTGGAGGCTCATCTGACGGGTTTCCCTCAGGAGAAAAGGCCATGTGGGCCATCTGCCCACTCGAACAGGTGTCCCGTCCCAGCTGCCTGCACCAGCTAAAGCTGCATGCGTGCTCGCAGGGAATGTAGAGCTGATGTTTCACAGGACCAGCAGCAGCGGTTTTGTTACCCAAACCTGGGAATCTGTGCCTCAGACAGAAGAGGAAACATATGGAGATGTCACCTAATGAGAGCGAATGATCACAGCCTTTAAACTCAATCCTGCCATTGTTTGTCTGAGTTTCAGTGACAATCCTGTTGTTTGATTGACAGATTTGTTTCCTGAAATTTTCATTTAAGAAAATATAAGAATGGGTTTGTGTAAATGTTACAGTGACTCAAATCAAAACTTTCTAAAAACCTAAACTAATTTGTTTCCAGGTTTGATTTGCAACATTATTGCTACGAATAACCATCCGGTGATGAATGTGATTAATATTGATTAATTCGAATTTTGTAGAAACCTCACTGATTAAAAACCAAAAAAAAAAGTTTACAAAGCTATTAACTTTTTTATTGGCTGACAAAAACACATATCTTGGGACAAAATCTGTTTATTTTCCTGTCCAACTTTGATGCTCTCATTCTGGGATGTTTGGACTGTACCACCTTGATTCTGAGGAAAAACAGGGAAACTTGATTCTGCCTGAAAACAAAGTTTTCTTAACAACATAAATTACTTGTAACATTGAAGCAAAGGCCAAATCACAGTTCCCAGTTTTCTACGGGTTAGGGTGAAGGACAGATCCATCAAAGTGGTCTTTTCATTTGTGATCAGGCGGTTTTAGCTTGTGTTATTCTCTAGGACATAGTTTCTCACAGCAAGAAGGCCCCTGGTTCAAGTCCCGGCTGGAGGACCTGAACCAGAACACCAATGGCGGACCTTTCTGTGTGGAGTTAGCATGTTTTCCCAGTGCATACGTGGGTTTTCTCCGAGGTGTCCGGCTTCCTCCCACCGTCCAAAAACATGCTTCATAGGTTCATTAGTTGATCTAAATTATCCATAGGTGTGAGAGTGAATGGGTGTGTGATTGTGGACACTCTGCCCTGCGACAGACTGGTGACCTGTCAGAGCCCCTGCTTTCACCCACGAGGGCTGAGATGGGCTCCAGCAACCCCGTGACCCCGAAAGGAATAAACAAAGATGAATAGATGAATGAATGAAAGATGAATGAATGAATAGTTCCTGCATAACAGCCGTTAGATATTTACTTCTAAGTTGTGGGTGGGCTTCTTGGCGTGGAGTAAGACTGACCTCATTTCCCATCATCCATCTATTTACACGCTCTCCCACTAGCTTACAGCCCTCACAACAACAACGTAACATTACTGGTGCAACAAAAGTGCTGAGTAATGTTGGGCGGTCCAGTCGTACAGTTTTGAGCTGCATTCCTGCTCAGACGAGGAAAACAAAGACACGCCGGATGCACGTCGTCCACAAATGGATGCGCCCGGAATGGAGCAAACAGGGGAAGATTGTGGTTTCTACATCGCAACTGCAAGCTTTACCAACAGCAAACTTTTTCATCACACATGCAGATGACGAATTAGAAATTTCTTCTATGGTTCTGGAAGAAGATATGTATCCACACTAAATCTGTGCTTAACATGATGTCAACGTCACAACTTGTTCATTCAGTTGATTCCTTCGGTTATTTAATGTGACAAACTCAAGTTGCACCTCTTGTTTTTTTGTACAGATTACTTCGATTTCGAGTAAATACTTAAAAATTTGGGACATATTATAAAGTGACTGATCTTATTCAGCTAAGTGATAAAACTAAATAACTGCAGAGCGGTGAAGATTCGGGTGAGACTGATGGATGCTTTAGTAAGACAAAAGCAGGGGTTTGTAGAGGTTTTGATCCCAGCCTGCAGGGAGAAAACGGACTATGGATTACTCAGCCTATTAACAAGCCCGAGGGTGAATGGATGGAGAGGAAGACTGTCCAGCTGGTAGGAACCAAAAGCACACACTTTACAGGCCTAACGCTATGCTAACAGCCTCTACACATGCTCCCATCTTTGGAGAGGAAGGCCAAACAAACCACAACGCCACATGATGGTGTGTGTGTGTGTGTGTGTGTGTGTGTAGAGGGGTCAGCAAGGACTTAGAAAACACAATAGGCTGGACTGAGGGCCGATGCCCTTAAGGTCACACAGTGAGGACAAGGAGGCAGCAAAAAAAACCATGTCAACGTGTCACACACACACAAACACGCACGCACACACACCAGCTGCTGCTCCAGCAGGCTCGTGTTTGAGGTAATGGAGATGGAGTGTGGAGAGGCACACAAGTGTGAGTACATTGCTGAGGTTTAATCACGTAATTTGGACTCACTAACTGCAACTCCACCGGAGCTCTCTAGGACTCCTCAAAGAGATTTTGCATTTTTTTAAAAGCACAATTTTACAACAAATCCAAGCTCTAAAGAAATGCCTTTTTTGTGTTTATCACATCACAGTCAGCTTTAGTCCAGCAGACAAATCCCCACATCTATACCCACTAGACAGTGCTCTGAACCTTTTTTCTTCAATGAGTTGTGATCTTCACTGGTCTCCATGGATTACATGAAATCTTTCATCTTTATCCACCTTTGTCATGGTAGGGAGAACACGTCAATGTAGGGATCAGGTCATCTGGACCCCATATGAAGCACAAAGGTTAATACGCCACAGCGCGTAACCATAACCTCAACCTTCCTCTGGATCCGTGCAGAAAAAAGTTCAACATCTGTTGCATGTTTAGAAAAAATTTATTGGCGAATGTACACATTCTAAAAAGTAAAGTATGGATGTAATGTGGTCCGGGGAGGGGGCTGTCAGGTTTCCCGCCTTAAATGTTTCCCTGCTTCAAGCATGGTCAACATGCCCCCAAGAGTCACATACCCCACTGTGATTAGTTGGTTCATCAGCTCTGCACACAACACTGAAAAGTGTCATTCATAAAATACTGGTGGAACGCACTAACATGAAACTTTCATATTAAGGCGGGGGTCGCAAACTGTTGTTTTGGGGCCCACAAATTGCCCGCGGGCCACGAGTTTGAGACCCCTGCTGTAGATCTTGATATCATCTCACATGTCCTCTGAGATGACATGATCAAGATGCTTTATCTTATCAGAACACACAGGCTCAGCATTTGAAGGTCACAATCACAATTTTCTTCCATTAAAGGCAATATCATTATCACGCAGAACAGCTGTTTATCAATTGTTGAAGACCAGCAGTGCTTAGACTCAACACTCTGTCATCAGCATACAGTCATACATAACACGAATTGGGCTGATTGGGAATTTTACTAAATGTTTCTACTTCATTCTGTCTAATCTGCTTTCACACTGCTCTCTAGGAGTGGACACGATTAAATCAAACCTCCTTGGAGCATCAGGCAGTTAGAACGGCCGCTTGTTTGAAGACAGGTTTGGTTCACAGCAGAGTTTAGATGAACTCGGACATCTGCCCAAATAAAACAGACTGTCTGAAGAAAAAAACTGCAGCCCCAAGTATAGAAACCGAGTCATTTTATTACTTCTTTCACCATTAGAGAAACCCAAAGCATTAACAAGCGGTTTGCAAATATCTTTAATTTTTTGAATTCCCATATTCAAAAACACAATTTTGTAGACACACATGCACAAACACACACGTCCACCCAAAGTCCAAGCACTCTGATTAAGTCATGATAGATTGTCCCTCCAGGGCCTGGCCTATTTCAACACCAATTGTTTGGACAGCGTGTGCTATAGCAAACCCACACATTTACATACATCCTTGTGCGTGCCTGAATGTGTGTGCGTGTGTGAGGTCATGTGTCTGACTGTGTGCAGGTGTGTGTGACATTAGGACGAGTGCCGGGTCAGCAGGGTCAAACACAGACAAAAGACCCGAGCAGCTGCCGGGCCAAACGTCACACAGCCACCGGTCCTGGTCCACACACACACACACACACACACACACACACACACCAGCGCTGTGCTCTGTGGGGGTAATGCCACAAACCCTGACCGAACATGCACTCTGCAGGTGGAGAAAAAAAGAGAGAATGAAAGAACCAAGCAATGAGGACATATGTGGATCATGCATAGACGTCTTGAGACTGAATTCACATCATCATAAGGACGACACGATCTAAGAAATCCCAGAAAACCATAAACTGTGTTTATTTTTATATAGAGTAAAAGCAACAGAATGCCAACATTAAAAAAAATGGGAATTGTGTTCTTTGAGCCCATAATTAAATGTAGAAAACTATTTAATATACCTCAGGGCTCACAGCTGGGATGCCTTCTTTTCTACAAATACATTCTCTATGAGACAGTTTTCACTCAAATGTGATTTTTTTAAATTAAGTATTACTAGTAGCTCCATCAGTCACGATGAAACTGTAGTCAATTGTCTGCTTTTCCACACAGATGAAAATATGGTAATTATTAAACCAAAAGAATAATAAATAAAGAAAACATTAGACCAAAAGGCAGAACTGTTGCTTTTTTCCATGTTAGCATTAAAATTAAAAAACAATATTAGCTCCTCCACTATAATCACATCCTACCCAGATGTGCAAGTTACCTCCAAAACATATTACATTGCATAATGATTGTTTATTCTGTTTAAAATGGCTGTTATAATTGTAATGAGCGTTGCTCCGAGTTACTTTCTTTGTAAAGCCTGCTGTGATGAATACAATATAAAGTGACATATAAAATTGATAACCTTATAATATCGAGTGGTGGTGATATGTAAGCATAAAAGAGATGCCTCATCTGTCAATGCTTTGTACATTCACTGCTTTAAACTATGCATTCTGGGTAGTTAGTCTGTGTAATAAATCAGGTACTAAACAAGTAAGGAGTAATGATTTTTTGAAAAGTGCAATGGCAACACCTTACACTTTACAGCAAAAAGTGTTTTGTTACTGACTTATACTTTGCAACGAGTTACTCTCACTGATGATGGCCAGACACCATCATTCCATTATTTTCCTTTCATTTTCAGACTGTGCAGATTTAGAAAGTCTAACTTATAAAATCCAGACAAATGTGTCCAACATAAAAAAGATGTTTTCCCAGCAATAAATCATAAATAAACAGTATTTTTTTTAAAAGCAGACATTCATTTATTTTGCTTCAAAGCAGCCTGATTTCATCCATCCTGTTCAATCACAGTCACTACAACAGAACCTGTCTGAGAAAGTGGAACACTAAAAAAGAAAAAAGAAAAGAAAACAGCACGCCTGAAATCTAAAGAAACATGGGAACAAATAAATCACAAAACGTTTGTCTGGAATGGACCAGCCAATTCGGAGAAAATGGAAAACAGAATTATTTTTAACAGGTGGGAAAAAAAGCTTGCTGTCTTGGTCGACAAACAAAAAAAAAAAAAAAAGAAAAAAAAGAATGATGATTGGTCATATGCAGAGCAGCTTGTTCCCCAAAATAAGTAAATAAAATAAACATTCTTAACAGTATGAGCATATTTTCTATGAACTATTGAGAGAAATTTTAGAAGATGTACTGTTTATTTGCTTGTGTCTGATGTGAAACTAACAGTGTAATAAAAAAAAGCAGAGTCAACTGTCAAACATGGGGGTGGTAGTATAATGGTATGGAGCTATTTAGCAGAGCTGTGAATCGTACAATCTACCACAAAAATCCTAAAGAGTATCCAGCTATCAGTACGGAAAATAATTTCACCAACATTGATTCTTATACAAACTTGTTTTCTCAAAACATGCTTTTGTTAAAAATCAAACTTTTAACAAAAAGGTTATATGAATTTAGCGTTTGCGTTTAAAGGAGGGAATATAAGCAATGTGAGTGGAATAAAGTAGAATAGAGACTTTACTGTTAGGGTCATCCGAGCTGAACTGTTTTAAACGGGACTCTAACACATCCTAAAATGATAAAACGAATGTCCTGGTCTGAACAGATGTATGTCTTCATAGCAGTGTTGGACCTCAGACAGGCGTTAATGATCTCATCATCACCCGATGGCCATCATTTGCATCTTCCACCGCTGACTCCATGAACTCACTGACTCCCCAGGCTGATTTAAAAATCAACAAATAACTCAACATATACAATTCTGAAATGAACAAGCAAGCTGGAAAAACCAGAGAGAAAAAACAGAAACTCGAGCGTGTGGAAAACATGCAAATCCGGACCGCTGCTGAACTGGTCGGAATACGGTCATGTGACTGTAGAAGGTGAAATGAGTTTTGGCTGCCGATGCCGCCCGAGTTGGTAAAAAAAATACTAATAGTGCTAGGCTTTCTTATTTCATTCTTCTAATTGGTTTCCCTTTTTCTTCTGGCCTTTAAAGAAACATTTTTAATGTTTTCAATATTTAGATATTTAAACTGAGACCTATTTTGGCCATAATTCCACTGACTAACAGCTTGTTAAAGATGAAAAACGCATTATAAAGAGGGATTTGTCTCCCTCTTCTGGATAAACATAGAAGCCCTCACTCCAGCCATTGAAGATCCAGTAAAAAAATAAAATTATTGCTCTTCTTAAGAAAGAGGTAATAATAAGACAGAGGGAAATAAGTCTGCAGTTTAATTTTTAGATAACCATTTTCACTTGTTGCTTGAGAATATAGGAAAGGTATTCTTGAAAATCCCAGATCAATGAAACTCACCATACGCTGAGGACATTTGTTGTTGTAGCATCCCATCTCCAGAACAGCTTTCAAAATTTAGCGTTAACCTTAATATGATAAACAATATTTCTATATCTCAGCCGTACCATGAATAGTGGAGTAACTGGCAGAAAATAAATGTTACATTTAGCATGTGTACTTGTGTGTGTACTTGTGCGTGTTTGTAGTATGTAAAATAACCTGTGGAATAAAGTCAACTCATGATTTGTCAAAACCTTTGGTGGTGCTCAGACTTCGACGGAGGGTTAAGATGCTTCTCAGCTTCACTCTGCTCTCAGTATTTGTTATGAGCCAACTCTGGTTATGGTTATTCATAAAATGATTTGTTATGACAAAGTCTGTCTCTGATGAATGAAGATGAGGAGCTCTTCCATTACCTTCAGTCTTTCATTCAGGAAGAGGGCAGAAGGTCCTGCTCCCTCTTCTTCTATCCCATCTTTCTCGCGTTTATCCAGCTTTTTGTAGGTCACATCGGCAGGTGAAGTTTGATGTGAACATGAACAGGAAAAACGCTCTGACGTTCTGCAGTTGGGGAGTCAGTGGGGCCATTGGGGTTCTGTTGCCTCTTTAAAAGTTTCAGTTTGTAAATTTTCTATTATTTTTTAGAAAAAAACGTTTGTTTGTTTTTTAATTAAAGTATATTTGAGACCTTTTTGAGGGTCAGCAGCCACTCTTCCCATAGGTGTCTGGATGGAATGGAGATTTTACTTAGCAGGTCACTCCATGGAGGGCAAAGCATACAGTAAAAGAAGTTGGACAAAGAGTCCTAAGGATACCATCAGCACCAACATTAATGGAAGAAATGATAATTGACACAAATAATAAAAAGTTCACAGTAGGAGTTCTCATCGATCTAAAAAAGGCTTTTAACACTTTCGATCAGAACATTTTAGTAAACAAACTGGAAAGATGTGGAATATGAGAACTGGCATTAAATTGGTTAAACAGTTACATTACAAACCGGCAGCAGTTTGTACAACTGGAAAGTTGTAAATGTTCCCTGCTAAATTTATCTGAAGTACCACAAGGGTCAATATTAGGTCCAACACTGTTCATCCTATTCATTAATGACATGCACATGGTGTCAAATACACTCAAATACTTTTTATATGTCGACGACACAAGTATAATATGTACAGGGGAGAAAAGTAGTAAAAATAGTAAATACAGATTAAGGGAAACTAAAACAACGGTTTGACAAAAATAAACTCTCACTCCGTGTTTGTAACTGCAGTTGCAGTTACATTCGGATATCTTGGGGAGCAGGAACCGTCTTTACGCGTGCTTCAGAAAAAAGGGTCGTTGTTCTTCCTTTTTTTGGCATTTATTTTCTTGAGCGATAAAAATATAAAACAAAACCACAAAAAATACTCAAAAAGCCATGAATACTTCCTTACTGTAAAAGTAACATGTTCATACCAGTTTAAGCCGCAGGTCTAAGATCAATGTGCTGCCGTGCTTCTGCAGTTCCAAATCAAAAAGCTGATGCTGCCCGCATAAAAAAGACACGGCAGCTCCCAGGCACGCCTAACAATAGGAAGCGGAACAGCTGCGCCAGCTGGGAATGACAGGCACATGCATGCATTACATCTAATAGATATCCGAAATTCAGCCAAATGGCTCCAACATGCACTAATTGACTGATAGCACGGCTATCAGTACCAAATTAAACTATAGGAGGAGCCATTTTAAAACAGCAGTTAGTAGCATGATGCAAAACTATAAAACAATATAATGAGTTTAATCATCTTAAGCGTAAACTCAGTAAAACTTCTTTAGCTCAAATGTATTCCAAGTACCATGTACAAGTTACCCCATAAACATTCATTACTCAAAACAGTCACTGATGTTCTTCTTTCTTCTTATATTTCTTATAGTGCCTCTTCCAGCAGACAAATCTTGCTTATTGAAATTCTCTCAGTTCATTGTTTTGTCTTTACCGAACACTTCTGACTGCTCGCTTTTGGATCTGGCATAACTTTAGTTATTAAATCCAGCAGCCATAGACCTCTTAGAAATATTGGAGTCCCACAATGGAAGCGATGTCACGGTCTTGAAATTCCTTCTTGTCACAGTCCACTTTTGTCTTTGTTGCAAAAGTGCGTATTCATCAATAATCCTCTGCTCCAGAAAGTCCGCCATAATTGAATCTACCTCCAACGGTGGCAAGAGCATAGTTGTCATCTTTGAAAAGACACCAGGTGGTATATTTGGCTGTGTCTTCATTAGTATATGAGTGATTAGGGTCAAGCCTCCAGAGATCCTTAGGATCATCCGAAAGTGATGTTGGAGTCTGTCGTTGATTATACTTTCCACTTCACAAGCGTCTGCAATCTTCATCATCAACGTTTGCTGACTTATGGCGCATTCATCACTTTTCTGACAGTTACGTATTTGAAATTTCCCCAAAACTCCTCCATGATGGGATGCTGCAGGTGTGTTGAATATCCATTAAATTCCTTTTTCATCATGGTGCTGTGGATTTTGGAATGGTCAGTTCCTGGTGACCTCTTCAACTCCTTTTCTCCAAGTGAAATGTGTCCCATTGTCAGGTGAAGAACTGAGACTTGACCTCTTCTACTGATAAAGCGCCTGATGGCATTAATACATGAGCTGGTGTCCAAGAATGTCGACCTTAAGTGCACTGTCTGCTTGTCATGCATGTGAAAGTACATGTCGTTTCACTCTCTTTCGCCCTCTGTTGCTTCAAATGGACCAAAATAGTCCTCCAGTGTTTTGTGAAAGGTGGTTTGTCCAGGCAATAAATGGAATCTTCTGGCAAGGTTTGCCATTTTTTTTGCTGACCAGAGCTTGGCATGCAGCTTCTTGCATGTGATACATTTGGATATCACTTGGTGAATTGCTGAACATGCTCTTGGAATCAATACTATTTGTCTTAGCTGAAAGAGGCCACTAGTTCCTCCCTGAATGTCCTGTTTCTTCATGAATATGACTGAGGATGAGTTATGTGAAAATCCAAGCTGTGTAGTGCAGGATCTTTGCCTCTACTGGCATAGCTGATTGTTCTGTAATCGTCCTCCCAACTCTTAGCCGTCACCATTCCAATATGGGTCCAACTTAGAATATGACTACTTTCTGGCTGTGTCCTTTGTTTCTTCAGAACCTTGATTTACGTCTGCATATTTCTGCTGTTGACAAAAAGCAGATTAAGGATAATTCAACTCTGTGATGTCATCAACTGATAGTTTGCAGGATTGCAAGCTCTGTTTTGTATTTCAACATTTCCTTTGAACTTTGTTGACGTCTAGATTTTGCAAACCTTGTAGTTCTTTTCTTTTTTCTTGCTCAGTTTTAGCAGAATGTCTTTGAGATGAAGAAATGGCTGTTGCCTTTTTTAGTCTGGCACCAACGAAATGACTTGCAAACTTGGTTCATAGCATCTAGTCTTTGTTCTGTGTCTATCAAGAGACACTTTAATAGCCTTTATCTCAATATCTTGCTCATTAAAATTATCATGTCGATCTGGTCGCTTTGGCCATTCATCTTCTGATTTTAGCAGAAATTCTGGTCCCTGTATCCAGTTTTTGCTTTGAGGGTTATCTGCTGTATTGACATAGTTCCACTGAGAAAAGTTTGTTGCTTCTTTGATAAGCGAGACCCTGTTAGCTGCGAATGTCTTGTGGCGGGCGGTTTTCATTTTCGTATATTTAAGCACTGTGATGCTGTCAGTCAGAACCTGGAATTTGTAGATTATAGCTACCTTTCGTGCTAAACATTTTGTCCATTTAACAACTATCACAGCTGCCGTCGGTTACATTAAATTATTGTGACTTCTTTGGTGGTGCCTCGCCTTTCCAATCAAGAAGGAAGATCTTTTCACCCACTAGGTGATCATCAGGATGTGAACGCTGTGCCCATATCCACTGTTACTTGCATCGGAAAAGTGGTGTAGTTGTGCCGACTTGATGGCTCCAAACGTTGTTGTCTTAAAGCACCTTCTTACACTGAAAGATGTCAACTTTTTCAGATCACACAACCCTTTGACCATCTCTTTGTTGATGGAAGTCACAGAAATATTTTCATCCCCAGAAAGCTGACCTTCATCGCCCACAGCTCTCTGAGGAAAAGTTTGCAGTCAGAATGAAGGTGCTACAAGGAATCCAGGGGGTAGGCCCATGTAGACATATAACAGATAAGATTCCTCTTCTGGTGCAGTTTTTTGTCCTGAACCTCCAATTGCTTTGAAAGTGTCAATTCATTGTTCCTTTCTATACCCTAATGTCTCTCTCAGTAGGCAACTGAGGTCATTATTTGAAGTCCCAGGTCTTTTACTTCTGAAGCTCTATCCTCTTCAGGGATTGACATTAACAATGCTCTTGAGTTGCTTGTCCACTTTGTAAGGCGAAAACCTCTGAGACATAATGATATCGACTTCTTGCCGACAATTGCATTTTCATCCAGAAGACACAAGATGTTAAACAGTCATCTGCGTAAGTTACTCAATATGGTCTCAATTGCCTCCAGGCAGAAGCATTTTCTCTTGCATCTTCAGCTGTTGTTCTTCTCGAGTGCATATGATGCACAACTTGAGAGAAGTTACCCCCAAACAAATTGAACCGCATTCTGTATTCTGCTGGTTCCCAACTTCAAATCACGCCTGGCACCGTAGAAACCTCAGCTTGAATCGGAATCTCACTCCTCTAAGGTATGTTAACCTGATAAAACATGGCTTCTATATCTGCCATCATGCGATGTTTTTCTTTTCCTAGACCTTGTCCAGTACTCCAATGAGAGTGTTTTGTAAGAGTCAGGACCTTGAACATGGTTGTTTAGTGATACTCCTTGAAAATGAGGCAGTACATTCGAAGCTAACTCTCAACTTCGCTTTTCTTTTGGGTGCCATGCATGCATGGTGAGAATAAACCATATTCTTTCATCATCTGACGGAGTTGATTTTCCAATTTTTTGTTGGCATATCCTTTCGTCTGAAGATCGTTCCCATAAATTTTTTGTAATCCTCATGAAATTCAAGGATTTCTTTAAAAGCTTTCTTTTCAGACTTACAAAAACTGCTCTACCAGACATTTGTTGTAGGCATTCTCAAATCTTTGTCTTTTTAAAGTGCCATGCAATAATGCCCCATCAACCTTTTGTGTTAAAGTACTCACTGATTCAAAGGAACTGAAGATCTTCTTTACTTGACATCGGACTTATCAGCAAACCTTTTTTCTCCGGAAAGTCAGCGGTAGCATTTTGGTAAGTAAGTCCTCCACCTTTGAGACTGTGATTTGTTAATGAGTGTCTCATTGACTCTTGATGGAATTTGGAAGAAACTTCTGGAGTAGTCCGTTGTTGGCCAACCCTCGCCGTTTTCACTGCACATGGACCATCATTTTGACTTTTTATATGACACAATCGGCTCCATTACTTCTAAATACATCGTGCCCGATTAATAAACCGATTTCGCTTCAATGTAGGATAAATGAACCTCATACCGTGGGGCCATTGATTCACATCCTTTTTACCAGGGTATGTTTCCTTTTTCACTGGCGATTAGTTTGAGTAAAAGACTCGTGGCAGGTCTATGTACTTTTCTTCTTCCGGTAGAAACTTCAAGATCTGAGATTATGTGTAGTAACCTTCTTCTCTGCCCCATGGTGGTAGGTAAGAGATCTGCCTTTCTTCCCTGAACATTAAAGGTGCCTCATCACGTCATCTGTGCAGAAAGTTGCTGTACTTCCTTGATCCAGAAATGCATACACTTGGATTATCTTGTCACTCTTTTTGGACTTGAGCTTAACCGGCACTATTGGAAGAATAGTTTCTCCGTCACCTGCCCCAGTGTTTCCTCCTTTCATTTTTGGCCTCAACAAAAGCATTTGTATCATTAGTGCTACTGTTGGACTTGATCCTTTTCAGTCATTGCATTGCTGGAATTCCTTTTGCATATATAAGATGCTGGGTGTTTTGAATGAACATTCCTTACATTGCATTCGTTTGCGACAGTTTTTACTCAAATGTCCAGTGCTGAGGCAACCAAAACAAAGTCCTTTTGTGATCAAGAATTGAATTCTGTCTTTTATGATTCTGAGCTTTGATTTCTCTACACACCTCCAATGCATGATTATTTTTATTGTGCATGGACTGTAACATCAAGTGTCTGGGTGGGGGATTCTTTTCTCTTTGTTATTGACTTTCACGCTGTTCTTTGGTCAAAGTTCTTGTCACAAATGTTGCAGGTTTTAGATTGCTTTTAGCGTAAAGGGATTTTGGTTTCCTTTTGATTCTGACCACTGTCAAAATGTCTCCAAACAATGGATCGTTACTGATCTTAGCCTGCCATATAATGAACTCTACTAGATCGAAAAATCTAGCTCTGCCACTCTTCTTGTTTAGATGTCGTATGCTTGACTTCTCCACTTTTCCTTTAACGAAGGAGATTTTGAGAGCCTGATCTTCATATTGCCGGATTGTCCATTTCATTCATAAACTCCAATATCAGTGTGAGTGTTCGACATCCTGGGGAAAAAGAGCATAAGCTTGCCAAGCTTTATCACCTCTGTTTTTTATCTGAGGCCAATCCAGCTTTTCTTTGCTTATGTAGGCAGTTGCTATTTGAGCTCATTTCATAGTATTTGTTGAAGAAGTTTTTCTTGCTTCTTTTAACCTTTGTCTTTGGTTCCATGTGTTCAGCTGCGTGCAAGGGTTTCGAGGTTCCCCAACAGTGAACTGCTGCAGATAATGCAACCTGTCTTGATGACTGTTAGTCTTGCCTTCAATAACTTGTTCAAATGATCTGATAGAGAATATGGTTCAACCGGATCTCCTGAGAATACTGGAACATCCTTTAGCAGGAAGCTGTGACATCATTTGCTGTTTGGCAACATTTCAGTTATACATCATTTTATGCATTTCGTTATTTTCACCGAATGTCATCCAGATGTAACCTTGGGTGCTGGAGTGGTACAGAGACAGCAGACGGCAGCTCTGTACAAGGAATTTCCATGCTCATTATGATCTGTGGAATTTGATGTTGGCTTATAGAAGGAAGATGATGTCAGACTATCTCTTTTCTTGTGCTGATTCTTTAAGGTATCTGCTCACGTCATTTATGACACTGTGCAGTGTCTCATGTTGCTCGCTGTGACATCTTGACCTCTTCACCAATCTCCGTGGGCCTTTATTTGAGCTTCTGATGCGAGAAGCTATTTTGTCAACTCTGCTGCTCTTTTTGTGCTCAGGTAGATTTCTTCCATTTCATTTCTTGTCTTTTCTTAAGAAACACAGCATGAGCTCGCAGTTCTTCACGTTTGGCTTCCAGCTTTAAGCGAGCAGAGCTTGTAGTACTAGACACTTGTGTAGATTCACTTTAAGCTAGGCTAGTCTTTTGGCTCGGAGTGCAAAGCACTGCTGAAATGCACTATCACTGGGTTTTATCATCCTTACATACATTCAACATCACGTTCATATTTCCTCATCAAGCTATCTCCCAATAATCTTCTGACACAAATAAAATCTTTCAACTCTTCATTATTTGGCAAAACCGAAGTCTTTCTGATCTTCATCTGCCTAGTCCTCATGAAGAGTGGCAATATTTCTGCATGGGCTTCCAAATTCTTTAAAAAACCTTGAAAACAAATAATGTTGCTTCCTGTATAAGCTGAGGCATGCACTTTGTCTTTCTTTGGTTCTTCTGTTCTTTTTTCTTACGAATGAGCTGAGCCAGCTTTCTCTTTCTTTCTCTTTTAAGCCTTTCACATTTTTCTTCTGCTGCCTTTGTAGTGAGCTTTGGCGCCCTCCGGAGGCCATCACGCGCATCATGCATTGTTACGGTGACTCCAATTAACGGCAATTATGGCTCATTATTCGTCTTTTCTTAAGAAACAGTTACTCTTCTCACATATGTCAGCAAACTTCTTCTTTGGGAAGTTTTATGAAGCACTCCTCAGTCACTGCCAAATCATGCTGTTGTGCGGCCTGGGCTTATTGCATTGGCTCATTACTTTCCCACGTAAGTCTTGTGCGATGCTTCAACGCAGTAGTGAAGAAACTCTTTCCAGGGTCCTCTTCTTTATAGTGAAAACGGTCCAGCGATAATCTTAGACTTTTATGTAACTGCCGTTGCATTTACATTCAGATATCTTGGGGAGCAGGAACCGTCTTTACGTGCTTCAGAAAAAAGGGTCGTTGTTCTTCCTTTTTGTGGCATTTATTTTCTTGAACGATAAAAATATAAAACAAACCGCAAAAATACTCAAAAGCATAGATACTTCCTTACTGTAAAGTAACATTTCTAAAATACAGTTCGCACGGTCTAAGAGTAATGTGTACCAAGTTCTAAATCCACAAGGCAAATGCCAGTAAAAGACACAGCAGCTCCCAAAATGCACCTAACCAATAGGAAGCGGAACAGCTGCATATTAAGAATAACGAGCATGCGCGTACATCTAATGGATATCCGAAATTCAGCCAAATGGCTCCAACAGTGTTAACAAAACTAGATTCAGGATTTATCGAAATCACCACATTCCTGCAGATAGGAGCCGGTTTAGCTACGTGCTGGTTCTTTGGCGCCTTCCGTCCAAATAAACCCAGGTTGAATCCGGGCTGCTCTGTTACCTTCTCTACCTCTGTGCCAGATCCCAAACCTGGTTTGCTGCGAGTTGCGTCAGGAAGAACGTCAGCGTAACGTTGCCAAGTTTAACGTCGACTAGTTCCACTGTGCGGCGAATAAATGGGGAGAAAAAAAAAGAAACAACCACACAAAGAGAAACAACCACATTCCTGCAGATTTAGAAATAAAGGTTTCTGTTGATAATCATGTTTTGGAAAAAGTGACTGAAATTGAGTTCCTTGGAATGATTATGGACGACAAAATAAACTGAGGCCACAAAAAAACCAAGTCAGAGCTAAAAGCATAGCAGTGTTGGAGAAAAAAAAGCAAACACTCACTCACAAAATACATATAAAACAAATCTTTATCTCACGAAACAAAAGCCATTAAAATAGTTCATGGTGTGGATTATGGGACACATTCAAATGCAATGTTTTTAAAGTCGGGTTCATTAAAACTATGGGAACTAGTGAAACTAAAAACAGCACTCAACATTTATGAAGCCAGAATTAACTTGCTTCTAATAAACATACAACAAATGTTCAAGGACAGAGATGAGAGTTACGAGTCAAGATATCAGCTGAATTTCAAAAAGCAGAGCATTCATACTACAAAAAAAGAAAATGTGCTTTATCGATTTGTGGTGTGGATTTATGGAAAAGGTTGGATGAAGGTTTAAAACAAACCAAAAGTTTACATGCATTCAAAAAACCTACAAGATGTCACTGATGGAACCGTATAGGGCAAGAAAGCCATCGTGAAAACCAAATGTCACTTCTATGATTTTAGAAAAAAATATTTTAAAAGAGATAATCCATTTTGGTTTTAGTGAATCCTCAGATATCTTACCGTCAAATGCTGCGGGCCAGGAGGTCGATGCCCTTATTGGTCCAAAGTCCCACCTGAGGATATATGTGATTTTTTAAAGGCATTTTCTTTTTTTCTTTTTAATTCAGGATCATGTTTTATTATTTTTTATACAGTATTTATAGGACTTAATTAAAACCACTGTTTAAATTGTGGGTTTTGGTGGAAAAGGCGGATCTTCCCATATTCTGATCTCGTCTCCAGTACAAAAAGTTACTAAGAGCTCTATAGGACAACAAGACAATCACATCCAACCAAATATCTGGATAAATCCCACACTTGACTAGAAAACTGTTGTGCTTTAATACAGACCCCAATATTCTAGAGTCAAGCTTAAATATAAAACTGCAAGAATTGATAAAAGAAAGAAAATGTAATTAACATATTTTGTTAAAAATGAAGTTGTTTGCGTTAAGTTATGGAACCTTTTCCCAAACTTCACAACACAAATGAATGTTTTCCTTTAAAACAATTTTTTAAAATGAAAACAAGATGCTAATCTTAATTTTTTTAAAGCATTGTGCATGATTTTACAGTTCTGCGGCAGACTATACATGATGTTACAATGTTAAAACATATATTTTATAATTTGTTGTGACCATTTATTTGTTTCATATGTGATACATGCATTACTCGGTTTCCAATCTCATAATCAATCGAAACTTTCCTTAAAAATCCATTGGATTAAAATTGATCGATGTTTTGTGCACTGTAGTTCATCATCCTTCCACAAGGGGCAGTAGAAGGGCTTTTCCTGCTCATTTCAAAATGGCTGCTTCGTAAATCTCAGCTTACTTACGGTAGAAAAGTTTGGCTTCTTGTAGTTTGACCAAAACAGTAAATCACCCTGCATCGTTGGTACTATCTATGTCTCATCAAAAAAAGATGCATTGCAGATTTTTTTGTGTGACTTTCATCAATTACTAAATTACTAAAATGTCAATTTTCTGTCAATTCTTTTCATGTAGTGGGTTTTACAGGGTTAAAATCAAAACAGACGCAATTAGATTTTTCCTGCAGATGGTTAAGTGTTATCCATAATATTGGTCTAATAGTCTCCTGTTTATCCTAATTCAAGAAAATCTAGGCGTAAAATAAAAAAAATAAAAAAAACAAGCTCGAGCAAAAAAAAAAGATTGAAAGCAGAAAAGTACCGTTTCATTACACCTTTTACGAAAAGTTCCATTTACCTGCCAGTCAAAGTTTCCGACCACTGAAGTTTCAGGTGATGAAAAGGGCAGCTTCTCCTTGATGTTGGATCCTGCAGCTGGAGTTAGAATGACCATCAGCCTCTTGCTCTCCTTAATGCAGCTTTCCACCAGCTCCAGGCGGTCTGCAAAGACAGACAATCCCGGTCCAACTTCTGTCATCTTTACTTTACTCTTTACTTTTCTTTTATGGTTGAATAAGTCTTAAGCTACGTTCACACTGGGCATTGAGATGCGTTCAAGGATGGGCTAAATGCGCATTCTTAAACACATGTTTAGTATATAATGTTGACACTGGACTACTACACTACACTCGCTACCCAATACCAGCGCATGTCCGCCACCAACAGTAGGTAGAGGGTTGGTGTGGAAGCGGTGCAAATCTCACTAATCTGGCTCCAGACTTTTTCTTTCACAGCTCTATCCTAACATCTAAAAGACTTGGTGCCATATAATTCCAGCCGGGCACAAACCGTAATTACTGATTTCTCCTCCATGATTAATCTTTTCAACGGTTTGCACTTCAGTGAATTAAAGTGGACGCCATCCATTCGTCATTACCAAAATACGAGTCCCTGATTGGTCAAAATTCAACCTGGTTTGACTTTCAACGATGTTCAATGGACGCTTGTTTACAACATAGAGCCTAAACAGAAACTTAAAAAATGTGCGTAGCTATGCTGGAACATGAGAGTTTTTAACGCAGAAGCACGAAACGTAGACTTTTCATTGGACGTGGCTGCTTGAACGCACTTTGCAGAGGGCGGTGTGGGCGTAGCTTCAAAGTCGCATGCTGAAGCCAACGCATGAAGAAAAGAAAACCTAAAAGCGAAGACATGTAGAAGCCGTTACATTTACAGTTGGAAAAAGATTCATGACAGTATGATTGTTAGATAGGTCAAAGTTCAAATTAAAGATGCTGACCCTCCCCTGGTATGTCGTCCCTCCCATGAATAAAGAGCCGATATCCAAATATATCTTTGAGGACCGACGGTAAACTGCTCGTGATGAATGAACACAGCTGATCCTCTGTGGCCCTCTGCAAACCCTCCGTCTGGTAGACCACATACATCCGTGGATCTGGGAGACATACCAAAGAGCTGCAGAGAAATTATTGTTTTTTTATCCAAAAAAAAAGAAGACTCCTCCAATTTTACCCAGTCAATGAAAAACCATGAAAAAAAAATTCGGACACGAATTCTAATGTAATGTGTTGATTTTTGCTTTGCTGGAAGAAATTAAAGGAGGGAAAACTGGTCAAATGGCAAAGCTTTCTGTAAGGGTTTGAGAAAAATGCACCACAAAAAAAAAGGAGGATTTACTGTAGCCTCAAACTATCTGTATTCTACACTCTAAAAAACAATCAAGACACTCAACATTGTTTATTGATAGAAATTGTCAAAAGTGACAAAACAGCCATTAAGTAAGGGCTACCTTAGCATTTGTTCATTTTTTTTAACCTGACTTTGTCACCCATAAAGCAGCACTTTAAAAAGAATAAACAATAATTTTAACAGTAAATACTGATGTAAATGTCCATATAATTTTTTTTCTTGCTAGCTTTAGTCATAAGGTAAACAAGTCAATAAATAAATAGAGGTCATATTTCCCTTAATTATGGACAGGTACTTTGTTACACTGACACATTGAAAAGAACTAGCCTTAAAGGTAAATTGTGTTATAACGGTATTGAACTATCATATTGTACATTTCTTTAACTTTATGCATTTGTCTTGTTGGAACACAATCTCTTATCTCTACACTTACTGGCCAATTTCAGAATCAGAATTCATTTATTGTGGTTTGCACAGATTTTACACTGACATACGATATTACTTCCAGTACAAACCCGAACAAGATGAGACACACGACAAAAACACATACACAGTTCAGAGTTGACTGAGGCTGCAGCAATAAGTGCGCTGCCTTACTTAGGGATGGGTGTAGATGGGTACAATGGGGGCATTGGTGACAAAAAAAGTCGTATCTCAACACTGTCTGATGCAATGTGTAGATACAAGAAAAAAACTACACCGTTTAAACACAGAAGCACAATCACACGACAACACAGTACACGAGGCTCAGTGGGAGTAGGGTGGAGTGGGGGGTCCCCCCTGTGATACAGTCTGAGCACAGCTGCAGAGCGAGTCTCAGGCAGTGCTCACTGGGGGGAGGGTGAGTCGTAGGGATGCCAAGGTCAAGAGGGGGTGGGGGGCAGCATCAGCCTTCATCACAACAGCGGTTTTCACACGCTGGAAGCGAATATCGTCTTTTGTTGGAGCCAAGGACAGGAGTACTCAGCTCACAGGGGCTGATCAGATCCAGATCCAACGTATTAAGCACACCTGTCCAACTGCTGGTTAACAGTTGTTAACTTAATGCATCTAGGCATGTAGACATGGTCAAGACAATCTGCTGCAGTCCGAACTGGGCATCAGAGTGGGGAAGAAAGACGATTTAAGTGAGTTTCAAAGCGGCGTGGTTGTTGGTTCCTGACGGGCTGGTCGGAGTATTTCACAAACTGCAGATTTACTGGGATTTTCACCCACAATAGGCCTGCACGATATTAGAAAAATCTGCGATATGCGATATCAGTGTTTGAAACTGCGATGATGGTATGACTTGCGATAAATGGAAAAATAGAAAAGCAAAAATACCAATACATTTTGGTTTCAGTGTGAGTTTTATTCAAATAATTCAACACAACTTAAATTAACGTGCAAGTTTTATTCAAAAAGAAGAAAATATATTTACCATAGAACTTGCCAAAACTATGATGAATGATTACAAAAAATTTATATAGATGCCCAGGAATAAAATAGGTTGGTGTCTCCTATATTTCCATTTTACTGCAAGTGTTATTAAATAAGTCAACATAACTTAAAATCCAAGTCTTTTTCAAAAAGGAGAAAAAGTTAAGACCTATAGCTGTGGCCAAAACATAAATGAACGATGAAGAAAAAAGATAGAGGCCCACAACTTAAACGTGACCTAGTATGAACTAGGGCTGCACGATATGAGGAAAACTTGCGATATTAGTGATCTATATTGCGATAACGATATAATTTGCAGTAAATAAACAAATAGAAAACTAAACAAAAACATCATTCCCATTTCATTGCAACAGTTTAAAAATTATACTCCAAATGACCCTCATCGACATGGGGGACAAACATCTAACATAATAGGACTCCATCTGATTGGTCAACAATGGGTAGACGTCCATCTGATTGGTCAAAGCATAAAGGGATTTATTTGATTAGTTAAATGCTTCAAGCTGCTAGAAGATTGTTTTAACACATTTTGGGTTTGCGATTTATTGCGATATTCGCCGTCTTTTGCGATATGCATATTGCAGAGCTGGATATTGCGATAACGATAAATTTGCGGCATATTGTGCAGGCCTAACCCACAACCATCTCTAGGGTTTACAAAAAATGGTCAAAAAACAGATAAAATCAGAATCAGAAATACTTTATTGATCCCACACGTGGGAAATTTGTTTGTCACCATAGCAACTGACAGCAGCGTGAAAAAAGGACTTAGTGTCACGGTGGAGGGGTGGCTCGAGAGCCGGTTGGACCCAGATGCAGAGGCAGGAGGCACACAGTTCCGGGGCAAGGGGTTTGATTACAAAAACAAACAAAAAGCGCTGCAGAGCAGGATGACAAAAACAAAACAAAACTCACTGTGGCGTGGCGAGGGACAAGAAACGAGGAACATGGCAAGACATGAACACCAGACAGGAATACTAATGGACCAACACAGGAGGAAGGCAGAGACAAGACTTAAATACAGACAGGGCAGACAAGACACAGGTGGACACGATCAGGGCAGATGGGGACCAAAGGAAGTAAAACTCAAGAAAACAGACAAGACAGGAGACTTTCAAAATAAAACAGGAAACAGAAACAAGACAGAACAAGGACAACAATTTCCAACCATGACACTTAGAATGAAATAAAAAAACAAGAACAAAGAAAATGTAGCATGAATGCAAACATCAAGGTAGTATAATTTAAAAAGCTATTTACGGAACAGTGCAGGTAAAAAGATGTGCAAAAGAAATGTGCAAAATAGAAAAAAACTAAATAAATAGATAATAAAAATGTGCAAAGGTTATCTTTTGCATTGTGATTTGTTGTACAGGGTTATTGCATTGGGTATGAAGGATCTCTGGTACCGGGCAGTTTTGGAGCGGAGTTGTCCGAGCCTCCTAGAGAAGGAGCTCTGCTGTTTGTCCAGAACAGGGTGGAGAGGATGCTCTGAGTTGTCCATGATTGAAAGGGTGAAATGAGAAATGAGGCTACAATTTACACAGAATTACCAAAACTGGACAATAGAAGATTGGTTAAAAACGATGTCTGGTCTGATGAGTCTCAGTTTCTGCTGCCACATTTGGATAGTAGGGTCAGAAAGTCAACAACATGAGAGCATGGATCCATCCTGCCTTGTATCAGCGGTTCAGGCTGGTGGTGGTGCTGTAATGGTGTGGGGTATATTTTCTTTGCACACTTTGGGCCCTAAGTACCAATTGAGCATGGTTCCTACACCACAGTCTACCTGAGTATACAGTAGATGCTGACCATGTCCATCCCTTTGTAACCACAGTACCATCTTCTGATGGCCTCCAGCAGGACAAGGCGCCATGTCATAAAGCTGGAATCATCTCAGACTGGTTTCTGGAACATGACAATGAGTTCTCTGGACTCAAATTGTCTCCACAGTCACCAGATCTCAATCCAATAGATCACCTTTGGGATGTGGTGGAATGGGAGATCAGCATCATGGACGTGCAGCCGACAAATCTGCAGCAACTGCATGATGCTGTCGTGTCAACATGGACCAAACTCTCCAAGGAATGTTTCCAGTACCTTGTTGACTCTATGCCACAAAGGATTAAGGCAGTTCTGAAGGCTAAAGAGGTCCAATCCGATACTAGCAAGATGGACCTAATAAAGAGTCCACGGGTGTATGTTTTTATAAATTTTTTAAGACTCTTGGTAATTAACAACACACCTATTACATTCATTCTTTTTCTTGTCAGTTTTTTTGGGTTTATCTCTGATTTTCTGATGGAAGCTAAACAATTTTTGTAAATAATAACACCTTTTTTTCTCTTTACCTTTGTTTCTGCTGAGAGGAAGGGTCTGAAGAAGAGAGCGAGGTCAATGGCGAAACACTTGATGAGGACAGCAGCGCAAACAGAGGCAAACAGCACACCAAGGTTATAATAGTTTCAGATTTTTTATTAGTTTTAGTTTTTATTTCGTTTTGAATTTTTGTTTTTAAATTTATTTAGTTTTAATTAGTTTTTAGAGGCTGCTTTACTAGTTTTTATTAGTTTTTATTTTTTGAAATTGCTTCGTTTTAGTTTAGTTTTTATTAGTTTTAGTGTTAGTTTTAGTTTTTTCTTTTTCTTTTTTGTAAATTAGGATATTTCTCAGGTGCATGATTCAAAATCACCAGAATAAGTATTGTATGATAAAAACTAAATCAAAGATACATTTTGAAACACTTATTATTCAGAGGACACAAGGACAACCATCCTTAAATTAAAATACAACAGCCGATAACAGCATTACGTTATCTGCTCTTGCTTCTTTTTCGGGGGAGGGCGGGCGACAGGCTAGCTTGTCTAGGTACTGTTGATTTGCGTTGTTGTGTGCGCTTTTTAAATGTACTTTTAGATTCGTAGGGTTTTTCCCTTTGAGGAGCGTTCCACAAATGTTGTCTCCTGCTTCGACTACAAGGCACTTACTTTTGTTTTCGACGCTGTTATATTCAAAAAAGTCCCAAATAGGACTCTCCCGCTTTCTCCCAACTTTTAATGCAGCCATCACGCTCATGTAAAGGTCTATGTCCACGCTAGCCGGCAGTGTCTGACAGACATCACGTGACGTCACAGACAACGTAATGCCGTAAGGTTCAGATACACAGTAAAACTAGCAGGGTGAAGTAAATAGACTTTATTTCAACCCAAAAGACTTATGTATTAACAAAGACGAAAACTAAGTATTCTTTGGGGTTAATATTAGTTAGTTTCAGTTCGTTTTATACACACAACAAACAGTTTTAGTTAGTTTTCGTTTTTTTTAAAACTCTCGTTTTTATTTTTATTTCAGTAAACGAAAATGTTTTTTCAGTTCTAGTTTTAGTTTTTTCGTTCGTTTTCGTTAACTATAATAACCTTGCAGCACACACACACATCCAATCACGAGTGGGATGGCCGACTCTGAAAAAAAGAAAAACACAAACGTTGACATGCACAGGTAATAGGTGTCACAAGAACAGCTAGACAGAGAGGTAAAGAGGTAAACAGAGGCCAAAATACAACACCAGGTAAGGAAGACATAGTGGCACAAACAATACTTTCCACTGAGTGAGGCTCAGTGCAGTGCTTAAGTGTACCGTGATAGGTTGCAAATGAAACTCAGGTGTGTGGCATCCAGAAACTTTTGGCCCAGGGCCTCTGCCCAGTGGGACATATCCGATACAACTCTCCAGGGAGGCGTCCAGAAGGCATCTGGACTAGATCCCGTGCCACTTCAACTGGCTCCTTTGGATGTGGAGGAGAAGCGGTTCTACTCTGAACTCTCTCCAAGTGGCAGAGCTTCTCCCCCTATCTCTAAGGGAGCATCCGGCCACCCTACGGAGGAAGCCAATTTCAGCCGGTTGTATTCAGGACCTCGTTCTTTGGGTCATGACCCAGAGCTCATGACCATAGGTGAGAATTGGAACAAAGGTCGACCTGTAAATTGAGAGCTTTTCTTTTTGGCTCATTTATCTCTTCATCTCTATTAGAACTAAAAGAACAAAAACAGTTCTGGCAATTTTTCTGGAAAACACAGAGCGTGATGTTGAATATTGTTTAATTACCTTCATCAACAAACTGCTCATTGTTGACTGGAGACAGGATTTGTACATCCCCATGGTGAATTGGATCAAAAGGAGGAAGAAAATAACAACACTTATTCGTTATTAATCCAGAATATTATTAGGTGAATCAAATAGTCCATGAATCCAGGAGAATATTCACCTAATACAATTAAGCGCCTAGAGGCGGAGGAGTTGTATTCTCTGTGGTTGTGCGTCCAGGTACACATACAGGTATAGATGCCCTCTTGAGCTTTGGGTGCTTCATTTATCCTCATTTTTGGCTCGTGTTCGCCTTGAAGGAGACTGCCATCCTGCAGCAAGAGATGTCACTAAAAAGTGAAAGTTATGCCATTACTTTGAAATTACAGGATCTCAATTTCTGTTTTTCTCAATTGTTTAAACTCAAATTTTGGTACCTGAGACGCAATGACCACAACATATAACTCATTCACCAACCACCTGAAGCAATTCTGCTAAACGATTACTGCTAAGAACTGTTCCTGTTTACACTCAAATTACAGTTCTAAAACCTTTTTTTTAAACACTACACACAATTCTCTGCTTTTGGCACAGTTTTCATGCAGAAAATATCTTGTTTTCACAAAGACATCACTGCCATTCAAATGTGCACACTGACTCATCATGAAGGCAAACACCAGTCACACAGTTTTACGATTAGTACTCAGAGCATAAGCATAAGAACGCCTTTTGACAGTGCAAAAGGCGTGCAATTCTGTTGTTGAGCAATGGATGCCAACAATGGGAACAGAGGCGGAGCCAGAGGAGTAAAAGAGTTAGAGGAGGAGGACGAGGAGGAGGAGGAGGAGGAAGGCCAAGGACCGTAATGAATGGGATGTACATTTGTTTCACAGGAAATATAAAATAAACTTTATGTATTTGTGTTCAGAGTATAAAAATAATATGATCAAATATCTTACAACACACTCATATATGTACTGTCTGTAGTAAGTGTAGCACCGAACCAAGAAAAGTCCTACATCATTGAGATGGATGGAGAAGAAGTGTTTTCCATTCATCAAAGTGTTTTACATTGAGCACTTGTGTTCAGCTGGTTCTCATAAATGTCTTTTCATATGAAGGTTTGCATGTGTCATTTGAAAACACAATCCCATTTTGAGAGGACATAACATTGTTTTGAATGTAAAGTTTGATTCTTCAGGAGAATTGAGGGGTGTTGCACATTGTGTGTGTTCTTCTGGATTTGTGAGTAGAGTTCTGAGAATACGAGTCGTGCTTTCAGGAAATGTGTGTAAACAATTAAGAAAAACTGTAGAAACAAATCTTTAAATGCAGACGACGTGGTATTGTTTCTTGTGAACTAGAAGTTATTAGATACTTTGAAAAACTCTTCACCAACTTCTTAGATAATGAAAACATTTTTTTTATCTTGACTTTAGGTACTTTACTAACATCCTCTGAATCTGAATAAATCCAAAACTCTTGAGTTACTTGCATGATTTCTTTTGCACATGAACATATGTTGATTGTTCTTCAATCAAGAAACAGTGAAAATATGATCATATTTGCCGTGTACAGACATGCTAAAGTCAGACGTCCATACCTTATACCAGGTAAAGATCCCACTGAAAGTTTCACATGTCTGTTGGGTCGGTGTCGAACATATCAGCATTTTGTTCAATTGGCTGTTGTGGTTGCGTCCATAGGTGGTCTGCCCTCGGCTGCTTGCGTTCCATTTGGTAAGCAATATTGGAGATATTCAGCCGTACAGTTTTTGAGCTCAGCTCAGACGAGGACAATAATGTGTTGTGGATCCATCAGAATGGAGCAGAGCAGGGAGCCTGTGGCCTCCCCAGTGTGTTTTCTAAGTCACAAATACTCTCCTTTTCAAACAAATGTCTGCCATCATCAGAAAAATGCCACAAGAACATGTTAAAAACACCAAAAGCACTATTTTTTGGGTCTTTAATGTCTTTAAGTTCAAAGTGTCCAAATAAATTATGCACGCGAAAATCTTTACACATTTGCACACAACATAGCAATAAAAATAAAGATTACAATTGTAGAAAGTTAAACACAACTGTTCCAAAATAGAAAAAAATAACTTTAAAACTGTAGTGATAAAAGCAGCTCATCGATGCTGAATCCCCGCTTCAGACAACAGGCCGGCGTCTCCTCACAGGGACTGAGGGCATGTGATACTTCAGATTCTTCCAGAAGTGTCTGTTTGAGAGCCAGCTACTGAGCGAGTCCTTCCTCATGAAGGCTTTTCTCCACTTTAAAGCTCCTTGCTGTCTTTTGATATATTGCAGAGACTCTGGCAGTAATCTGTAATCCACCGGACCATCTAGAAGCAAAAATAACAAAGATGTGAATGAAGATCCATATTTCCACCGCATCATTTTAAGAGGACGCTAAGTGACTGGAGTTTATTTATTGCAGTTTGTTTATTTCTTGTTAGTGTTATTATGTATAAATAACAATAATAACATTGTTTGAATGGCCCTCCACTTTGCTGTTCTCATTTGCCACTATTTCGAAGTCTTCTGCCCCCCTCCCACCACCCCATATAAAATGTTATAATTCTGATGCTAATCAAGTGCATTTGAGTTCAGACAGTTTTTTTTCTTTGCTTCAGATGTTTGACTGAACCGTCAGAAGCAGCAAAGGAAACTCCTTTTTCCTTTTTCTTTTCTCACACTACACAATACAGTAATCTAAAAGCTGGGGTAAAGATAATAACCTTGCAGAAAATCAATTTAAGGTAATAGGTGATGCATCTGTTTTTAATCCAGATGCAGGTTTTCTGAGTTGTTACTTGCTGCTGAACTTTGGTTTGAGGGTCTAATCCAAAGAGCTCCTAAGTAGGCTACATACTGGTTTGTGAATGTAAAAGGGACTTTTTTTGTTATGTTGTCAGTTTTTGGACAGATCCTGTCAGATTTATTTACTCAGGGATCAGTCATCCAACTAAACCAAAAGCTGCAGCTCCACCTACTGTTTTATTATAGCCTGAAAACAGGCTATATTAACAGGGAACACTGTTTGATTGATGGACAAGTCTGTGATTTATTGTGATACATTATTTGTATATCTTTGTTAGATATTTAAATATTTGATCTCTTTATACTTTATTAAAAAAATGCTAGTTTCAAGGTCAATTGATTTAGTGACAATCAATGTTTACCTTCCTTGTAAGGTGTACTTATTATTAAATACTTATTAATTTGATTACTCATTTATCTATTTGATTATTTACATCTGCTTTACCTTTTATGTATTTAACTCCTTTAGATTTTGTTTTAAGCATTTCCTAAGGCGGATCCTCCACACGGTGACCAGCCCTTCTCATGGTATGGCGTTGTTGCAGTGGGACCACTTTGGTTTCTATTTCTTTTTCTATTTTGAGTTTTATTCATGTCATTTGTATTTCATTATGTTGGATGTGGGGGGTCGGGACAGTTGAGGGCATTTTGTGTATCCTATCATTGCGGTTTTAAATTGTTTTAGTCTGTGAAGCTCATAAAAGTGCTTTATACCTGTAGTTTGATTTGGTTTGATTTCTCACTAAATAAAAGGATCCCTATTTCTTCTGAGAAACATAATCCTAGCTCCAAGCAGGCAGAATTTAAAAACACATTTTGTAGTTAAGGGTCAGATGGGGTTTATTTACTTTTCTAAATAATTTTGTTTAAAAAACTCTTTTTTTTTTACACTTTTCAGGAATTGTCATGTTTCTTAGGTTTCAAGTTGCTTTAGTGATTGTTCTGGATATTTTTAACCCCAAAACAATACCAACACTTTTGTTTGCAGGTGTTGTTGTTCTCCTTTACATGATCCACGCCTTTTGTCTTGATGGTAGCAGCATAAATAAGCATTCATTTTTTACGTTTTTTTGTTATAGATTTAATTGTTTATGTATGAAACAAATATTGTGGGTTTCAGTTCCTCAGGGATTATTCTTGTCCTGTTATTTTTTCGATGGGGGGGGGGGGTGTCTTAAAAATTTTTTTGCTTAAAAATATTAAAAAAACAAAATGTCAGCATATTTTTATGTAAAGAGAATACGAGCAGCTCCTATCATGAGATAATCACTATGGAAAAACTCACCCATTTCCACCAGAATGACTTTAGGGTCATTAAGCATCAGAGCATCATGAAGACCAAGTGTTCGCTCATACAGCAGTTGCTTTTGGTTCTCACATAGGCAGGACGGCTCATGTGATTTGTTATCGGATGACAGGATGATTATCAGTCTCCGTGACTGGCGGAGTGTGGCAGTGATGGCGTCATGTATCGCTGTAAGAAATGAAATTCAAATTAATTTATTTTGCATGTTTTTTGTAAAAAATACACCTCACGGTGCTGCATATAAAAACATACAAGAATGCAAAAACACCAAGCCCCACTCATGCAATCAAATGATTGAATAAGCCCCTCATAGTAAAATGCACAAAAACAAGTAAAAGAGAAGGCTGGGGTGTTGACACCCCAGCCAACGTAAGCACTCAAACAGTCTAAAATGAAAAAGTGATAAATAGAATAGTAAATATATAAAAACAGGTAAAATATGAAAATTCAAAGAAGTTAATGCAAAAAAAAGTGCATAAAAAGTCTAAAACACCTGAAATATAAATAAGAACAAGTTAATGCATAAAAAAGACAACTTGACTAAAAAACATTAAAATAAAAATGTGATAAAACATCATAAGATATAAGAGTAAAAATTCCAGATCCCACATATGAGATCTAATTAAACAATGATCTTATTGGGCCAAAGTAGATTTCCTCAAAAAAAAACTCTGTCCAAGTACAATTTAAATGACAAGTTTATACAGTCAATCCTAGAACCAATTCTCTTTTCTCTATAAGCAGAAACTAAAAAGAATAATATATTAACTACAAGGGAAATAATTATTTTTTTGGAAATGTTTTAAATGACATTATCAAGTTTTCTAAAATCTAACTTTTGACAAAAAGATTTATATTGGCCCCTAAATGTCCAAATTATTGACTTTTGTCACATGTTTGCCTTTTCCTTGCTCTCGTCTTTTATTATTCCATTTTCCATTGAGTGTGTCATAGAAGCAGTACAACCTTCACCAGGGGAGTCGTCTCGTCCTCTGATGAACAGCGAGTAACCCTGCTGTCGCTCCAGCTCCTCTGGCAGGATCTGAAGAGCGAACTCCGCCTCCTGCGCCACACTCAGAGATTTGGGTTGGAGGAAGCTCACATAGGCGTCATATAGTTTCCCATCTGAAACTATTATTAAAAATTAAAATTGCAGTCAATTCATTAGGACATCCAACTCTTTGAAAAGGCTCGTTGTTATTTTTTTGTTGATTGTGCAACACAATTTCAAATAAAACACAGTCTTATGAAAACAGAGAAAATAAAATAAAAAATTAAAATATCTCACCTTTTTTGTAAAAATGTGTTGTCAGTGTTCTGTAACCCAAAATCAGATAAATTTTAAAGAAAAAAGCAGCCGGCAGCAGCAAAATAATGAGGGACGCAGCGATGCAGATGGCCACATATGTGCACAGAGCGCTGGGATTGGCTGGGGAGGCAGACATGTGGAAGGTCAGAACTGAGCCAAAGGTTGAGAAGAGCAAAACCCAGAAAAGATTCTGCTCAGCATTTCAGCAGTCACTCAGACTAGGCAATATTTGCATTTTAAAAAGCACTGACCTTCTATTAGCCAAGCGAGGCCGAACTCACTCTCCACTGGGCTTGTTATATGACACTTAATGGGAACGTTTAGGAAGTGAGGGAGAACTTTGGAAATGGATAAGGTGGACTGGGCATACACCACGCCACTGTTGCTGATACTTAAACAGGAAAAAAATAAAAGCTGTCAAACATCAGTGATCAAGTTATCAAACTGAAAGAACAAAGTTTAGATTTAACAGGAATTTAATGGGTGTCTTCAAATGTTTCACTATGTCAAAATTTGGTCCATAAGAAGCTTGTGAACATTTATTTTTTTACATTTAATGTGTTTATTTATTTGTATGTGATGGTAAATGTGTGAAGGTGTTGTACAGGTGTTTTGCAGTAGAAAAGTCTGGACTTTTTCTAAAACCTACTAAATAGTTGGGGGCAAAGCCCTGATTTTATTGTTAATAACATAAAACGTAGTCAGTACATATAATAATAATAAAAGAAAAAGTATTAGAAAGTTAACCTTTTTTGACGAGGCCTCTTTTTTTGGTCAAATAGACTGAACTGTAACTGAGAACTGGACTGAGTGACTCCTCCCCCTGACATTCCCAACAGGAAGTACCTGCTAGCCAAAATCCTATTGACTTCTAATGAGAAATAAACAGCTGTTACTCATCCTATTTGTAAGAAAAACTACTTCTGCTCACATACCTTTTGAACATGTTCTTGATAATCCTAATTTTTCTTTTGCAAGTTATTTAAGTTATAAATTAGATGCCTCAAGTAAAGTATGTGGTCTCAAGTCAAAAACTTTAAAAAAAATCATTCTCTCTCACTTTTGGAGGTAAAAAAAAAACTGTCCTTAAGGTATCTTTACTTTTTTTACGTTAGTTTTTGTAAAGGGCTTCTGTGTGAGGTTGGCAATTCTTTCCACAGCTTGAATTGTTTTCTACTATCATATTGGTTTGTTAGATGATAGGATTGGACCAAGAATATCTGCATTGTTGTCCTACAGTCCTTAAGTTGAAAAGGTTCCACATCTGGAGCCTCCAAAATAAAACAATAAAATAAAAAAAAGTGTGAAAAAAACAATAAAAAACAAAACAAACACTTTATCTGGTTCTAATCCTGTGTGTGTTTATGTTGTTTACACCAATAGATGCCATTTAACGGTGTAACAGAAAAAGAGAGACTCACAACTTCCAGGACTCACTGAGCTCCTCATAGTCCTCGGTCAAAGTCGTATTTACGGTCCAGAACATGAGGATCTCGGAGTCCTCGCTGGGGCCAATGGAAGCTAAACACTGAAGCTCTGCTCTCATCCCTGAACATTGATGGGAGTAGAGAGCAAAGGTCAACACCCTACATGTTGAAAAATGTCATAGCAGGAAAACATATAAAGTATTTGTCATGATTAAACGTGATATGATGCAATGTGTTTTCATTTAATTACAGTTGTATATTTTAACTTTATAAAATCATCAATGATCAGTAATCTGTCTCTTAATCACCCATCATGTTATCACAGCACTCTGATCTTCAGGATAGACGGACCACAAAGATTCGTCTAAAAGATGTTTTGCTGCCTTAAAGAACAGATTCTGTGAGTCAGAATGAAACTGAGGCTTTTATTGATTTATTCATAAATCATAACATAAGATTATAATGTCTATGCAGACTCTCATTCATCCAGGTTGGTTCCATCATAGTAGTAGGTTTAGGGGCTGTCATCTGGACCTAGTTTTAAAGTTAGAAGACGTTTCACCTCTTATCCAAGAGGCTTTGTCAATTCTGAAATAGCAGGTCGAAGAGCTGGTATATGTGCGCTCATGTGGGAGGAGTCAGACCTGAAACTGGAGGACTCTTAACGACCCGAAACCATGTAGGCTAAGTTGACAGTACCATCCACTGGATGTTGCTGTTGCTTTTTCTATAAATTTGTGAAAAACCCACGAACAGCAGTTGAAACATCATTTGGTCGACCACAAACACGTCATTGTCCCCGGAAATATGAATGACTATAGTGGAGTGGTTACAATCGGTTCAGTCAAAACCACGCTTCAGGCGTTGAGATAATGAGAAATTCATCCATGAATGAAGCACAGAGAAGAACCGAAACATTTTCTACAAACACAGAATCGCTGTTTCTCTCAACTATTGTTCACAGATCTGTCTAAATCCGTGATAGTGGGCACCTCTCCTTTGCAGAAACAATCCATCCCACCTCACAGGTGTGTCCTATCAACATGCTGATTAGACAGCATGATCATTGCACAGGTGGGCCTTAGACTGGCCACAATAGGACCCTATGAAACGTGACATTTTGTTTTATTGAATGCACAGAGACCCTGTGACGAGACCTGTTGTTGTGCCATACATCCAACAACACCACCTCACGCGGCGGCGTGATGATGCACGGCCCCTTGTTGCAAGGATCTGTACACGGACACAGGAAGCTGAAAACAGTTCCTGCCCGGCCAGCAGCCTCACCGGACATGTCACTGGACATGTTTGGGATGCTCTGGATTGGTGTATATGGTGTTCCAGTTCCTGCCAACATCCACCAACTTGGCACAGTCATTAATGAGAACCAGACCAACATTCCACCATAAACAACCTGATCAACTCTATGCAGAGGAGATGTGTTGTGCAGCATCAGGCATGTGGTGATCACACCAGATACTGACCGGTTTTCTGAGTCCCCTGGACCCCCCCCCCCCATAGAGCAAAAAAAGCATGTTTCAGTGGCCTTTCATTGTGGTCAGGCTAAGTCAAACCTGTGCAAGAATCCTGCTGTCTAATCAGCATCTTGATATGGCACACCTGTGAGGTGGGATGGATTCCCTCAGCAAAGGAGAAGTGATCACCATCACAGATTTAGACAGATTTGACAACAACAGTTGAGAGAAACAGTTGTGTTGTGTTTGTAGAAAATGTTTCAGAACATGACGAATGGGAGCAAAAACAAAAGCGTTGTGTTGTATTTTTGTTCAGTGAAGTTGTTATCTTTAGCTTGTTTTGATGTTTATTTTGCCGTTTTTATGAATAGGAGCCTTAGAAATGATCTGAATTCAATATCTTTAGATTCCAAATGAGAAATGTCACTCAGTACTTGAGTACCTCTCTTGTAAGTAATTATTTGGTCAATTTCCTTTGACATCTGCCTTATAAATATGTATCTAGAAATCTAGAAGAAAAGTCAATTTTTAGCACCAATTTTCCAGCCTTAGATTAGATTAGAGCTTGTCAATAGAAGTTTTTGTTGGTGAGTTCTTGTATACTTGCCTACTTGAACTGGGATCTTAGCCTTTTGAGGTTTTAAAACGTGAATTTCTTGGAAAAAATCTGGAGGCTCTGAAAGTAGAAAAAAGGGTAGAAATGAGATGAAAGCAAACGTTAACATTTGTTGTTCACCAGTTGTGTTCTTCTTATTGTCCCTTCAAAATAAGTTACATTTGAGATATTTGCTTCTGATGGTAACAAAAGTTTCCTGCACATACCGTTTTTGACTGTGAGCTGAATGCTGCGCGCAGCTGTGTACGTCTTGCCGTCCAAGCTGACGTCTATCAGACAGGTGTAATTCCCAGAATCCTCCAGCGAGGGAGCGTTGAACCTCATGAAGCCATTTTCACTCACAATGACCTGCTCTTCATTTTGTTGCATGGGATGACATTCCTGTACACAGAAGCTCAATGTCAGCATTTGAGAAAAACATCTAAATCTAAAGAGGCAACATGTTCAAAGAACCGAAGCTGATCTGAAGCAGCCCTCGGCAAAAAGTAGTCTATTTAAGTGTACTACAAGCACACTGAAGCTATGTCCGAATTCCCACCCTAACCCCTATATAGTGCACTATATAGTGGGTTTGCCATTTTATAGTGCTGTCTGAATCTACAATTCCAAAATCAAGTGCCCTAGAGATTTCCCAGAATCTCTGCGAAAAACCATCAATGCTCACTAGATTGGCGAATATAGACCACAATGCATTGCGTCTCAACCATTTTTGCCTAAAATATGTATTTAAATGTATTTTTTTAATAAACCATCAACGTTTTTATCTTCAGAAGACAGTGGACTCATAAATTATCGTTGCAAAACGCTCACATCAATTAGATTTTAACTTTGTGAAATCGATGACGTCATGTCCGCCGTTTAAAAAAAATAAAAGTAGTGAGCATGGTGTCCGAATTGGTTTTAAAAGTCAGGGCACTATGTGGTGCCGCACTATATAAGTTTTTAGTAGTTTGGGGTGAGGGTGGGAGTTCGGACACAACCCTAGTCTCTACTAAAAGGTGAGGCAATGTTTACTTTTTATTTACCATCTGTATATTGTAAACCTAAAATGTTAGTCTGAAGTAGTATTTAGTTAATATACTTCCTGAACTAAATGTACATGGTCCATAATAAACTTGCTATACTGATACCTACATTCAACGTAATGAAATAAACTTCCAGTGTACTACTTTTTGCTAAGGACACATCTACTCTATCGGTCTTTTGGTTTGAAGCCAAATAGAGAGTAAATTAAAGTGAGACAATAATCTAACAAAAACCTGTTTTGTACCTTCATCCACCGAACCTTCTTTGTTGCGTTCAGTCTGAAGATCTCCGTCTGTTTGCAGGGAAGACCTTCACTGCTTCCCATCGGGAAAGAGAGTATCTCCCTTGGATCAGGACATTGTCCACTGGACAGCGACAACCTAAACTTCCTCTTTGCTGAATCCAATTTATTACTTTTGGAAGCAAAACAAACACAGACACTTAAACAATTAGAACAAGTTAAAACAATGTTTTTTATATGTTCTTGTGGTATTTCTCTAACGATGGAGGACATATTTAAAGAAAATTAAGCTTAAAGCCGTATTTTTGAGTGTTTCTTTATTTAAATTGTTGTGAATAAGGGACAGACAAAAAAAGTGGTTTGAGAAAGAGCTTATTTGTGATGTCAAAAATACACTGGACGGGGAGGGGAAGAGGGTATGGAGTTGCTCTGCTCCAACAGCCCCGCTGACAGCTCAGAGGCAAATTTAATGAACAACTTCTTTTTTTTTTTTTAAAGAAAATAAGGAAAATTTAAAAAATAAAATAAAAAAAGTATATAGAAAAAATTACAAAACAAAATAAAAAAAAATTACAACATTTTTAAAAATACAAGAAAGAAAAAAAAATGGAAGAAAAAATAAGAAAAAAATTCTAATGAAATTCTTCCGCTCTACTGAAACTATGTTCTAGAAAACAACAGCTTTTTTACTTTGGCCAAAAATATCATAATTAAAAGATCACTGGGAACGCTTTTACAAAAGATGATCACAGCTGTTCATTGTTTCACGGCCTTGAGTTTCTGCAGGTTTAGTTTTTCACACATTTTTTTGTTTTGTATTTAGAATTATTTTATTTGCTTTGCTTATCTGTCAGTGATATTTATGTTTACTTCAGCCTCTCTGTTTATTTGTGTTTTTGTGAAATATTTCTTTTCGGATTCTTATCATCATGATTAGCCTAATGGTTTTTTGTCTTCTTGTTCTTATTGCTTCTAACGGGTTTAAACAAATGTAAAGACTAAACTTCACAAAACGCCTGTGCAGCTTTAAAATGATACATTTTATTTTGAACAATAATTAAAATGAGAATTCAAATATTTGGTAAAAAAAAAAAAGTAGAGGGTACAGCTACATTTTAACCAAAGAATGAATATATATATCCATGTATTGCTTTACCTTCGTTTGCAGTTGTACTCTCCTTCATGAGACTTCTCCACAGGGAGGAACCACAGCAGTCCATCCCTGACCTCCACTCCAGCAGGCAGGCTTGTGTTGCTGCTGCCTCCTCTCTCCCACGTCACATTGGCACCAGTATCAACGAAGGAGCAACTGAGCAGAAAGAGGTGGCCGACACTCACATGGTAGGTGTCTGCCTCCTCTTTGTGGTCTGGATGATGCAGAGCAAACAAGGCAAAGTCAGTGGTTTCTTTGACGCCAAGGTGAAAAACCTGAGCCCTAGTAAGACACATGGCACTCTCAATTAAACTAAATGTATTAATTTGTTACATTATGTAATACATATCTAAATAAATATCTATTGACATATAGTATTTACATCACATAAAAAATGGAGATAGCAGAGAATAGAACTATAATATTGGGACAACCCCCAGATCAAAAAGAGACTCCAAATTAAAAGGGAAAGAAAAGAAAAAACAAGTAATCTAATGTGAGGAATATAAAAAAAATCTTTAAATTACATTTTCTGTGTATAATTTGCGATGAAGTCACAAACATGTGGTTAAAAGTCTATTTTTTTTATGTACTTCTGTAGCAAGTCAAAGAGTTTGCATTTTTTAGAAGATCAGTCTGATCAGTATTCCATGACTGGAGTCCATGGTGTCCTGTTGATAACTGCTCTAGACTTCTTTAAATGCTAAATCATACAGATTAGTTTTCAATTATGCCTCTTCATTGGACAAGAAAAGATTGTTTTTGAACTTTTTGAGATCAAATGCATTACTGGAACTCTTTCTTTTAAATGCAGTAATTCTAGGGGAATTTGGTTATTAGAGATGTTTACTAATAAGAAGACTCAAATAAATCAAAGTTTTCTAGTTTCAATGTATCTATTGCTGCTGCAAACAGATTATACAAAAAAAATCTGTTTTTGTACCCTTTTTAAGGGTTATTTGTCTCAATGTAATATTAATAAGAAACATATTAAAGAACTTTTAAGTTATTTTTAAACACATATTCAGTCACGTAGATTTTGCTAAAATTCCTGTTTAACCAAAATAGACACGCTAACAGCAACGTCTTACTAAGAACATCCATTCGTTCATTGATTTTCTTCTGTTTAGGAATGGTCAGGCTGCAGAAGCAGCAGTCAGAAATCTCCTGACTTCCCTCCAAATGAGGATGAGGTCAGTGGAAGTACACGTTTCCTCCAGAAATTGGTCGTTGGCCCTCTCTCGAAAAGGTCATGTCTGAAACAATTTGTGCTATGTCTGTAGACGACTGAAAACAGCTGAACTGGCTCCATTTAATCCATGAGAAACGTGAACCCTTCTGATGTAGAGTCCATTTTCTTAAGATGTAAAGAACTGAGCGTCAATCAAACCAGAACTACTTTTCTATTCTGCAAAACCTGAGTTTTAAGAAAGTAAAAGTATCTTGCTTCCAGAAAAAAAAAAAATCTTATTTTCTGTCTTGCAAGAAAAGAAGCCTCGTCAAGAAATCTTAGTTTAGTGACTAGAATGTTTTTCTTTAAATAAGAACTCTTTGTACGACCATTTCACTGATCCTAATGGTAGATTTGTGTTGCTTATTTAAGAAAAAAAACAACTGTAAATGGTGTAAGAATTTTTTTTTTTTTTAAGGAACCTGTTTTTGCGGTATCTTTGACCGCTCAATAGGAGCAAAAAAAAAGATCTTTTTCGTTTTGTCTGTGCCAGGTGAATGGAATCAACCTGGATGAATGAGTCTTCATCGACACCCAATTGTATACATTCAGTCATAAAGTTTTAAGCGAAAAAAAGGAAGCTGCAACAGAGTTTGACACTAAGCAAAAATAGGGTTGACTTATGGAAAACAAACCGAGCTTTTAGTTCAGTAAAAAAAACAACCGATCAGCCTTCAGCAAGTTTCTGTGACAATGCCAGTGAAGCTTTGTGGAACAACAATCATGTAATTTTAACCTTCTTGGATGAGCCTAAGGCTAATGCTTTTATGCTTAAATTCCAGCTGCTCCTCTCCTAATGTGGACCGGAGTGTTACTTTTTTAAGGACAAAGCCATTAAAGAGTCAGCAAATCCTTTAAGGAATCATCTCAAAGAGGTTACTCCAACAATATATTCTATTTCAGAGTTTAACAGTAGACATCCAGCTGTTTAAATCTGTACTTACAATTGTCCAGGGTGACAGCCAGAGGCAGCAGTGCAGCCAGTAAGCAGAGCCTTGCTGCTGCCATTGTGATCGCCTGTGGTGAGAAGCAGGTCACGGCTCAACAAAGGTGTGTGTTCTCCATCGTGAGACTTTTGTTTAAACTGACAACCGTATATATAAAGCTTGGAGAGACATTTATTGAAGTGTGTGATTTTTCTTTTCCCCATCGTAAAGGGAAGTGAAAAGGCGCAGAGTGGACGCCTTACACTAGAAAGTCTTCCAATAAAGTCCAAAGGAAGTTCCAGGGACCTGCAGCCTCATGTATGCAAACGTTTAACAAGAAGCTGTTTACTCTGTAAATGGGATTAGCTGATGTTTTTGTCCTTTTTGTGGTAAAGGGAATCACAGCTGTGTTGATTCTGGAGGAGAACTGTCTAACATAGTCAGCTGTATTTCAAAAGGGGAACTTAAGCTTAACTTAGTAGTGCACCTCCTCTTGACAGCTTTGAGCTTCAGTGCTCGTCTCTGCTGACCTCACCCACATGACTCTTATCTCTTTTTTTTTTTTACATAAGGGAGAAAAAACTTTCAAAGACAGAATTCAAAAATACAATAACAAAGAAAGACAAAAATAAAATAATTACACAAAACAATAAATTGCCCTACCAATCTATGTTAAGCAAAGAGATTGAACACAGACGTGCTAAGATGTACAGGAATTCACGGGGTCGCTTCTAAAGTCAAGGACATGGTCTAAAAAAGGTAACCAAATTTTGACTCTTATCTCTTATGAAAAATGCTTCTTTTTTTTTCTTAGGTTTGCTCACCTCATTCAGGACCTTCTCACTAAGGTGCACAAGAGGAGGTGCAGAAGGGTGGACGGCATTGAATTGCAGTGCTGGTCTCTGCTGACCTCATCTAGACAACTCATATCGTCAATATACTTATGAAAAAATACAGGTTTTTATTTTAGAAATGGATGTTTTTTTCTCGCCTCCTTGGGCACCTCCTCACTAAGGTCTGTGAAAGAGGAGGTGCAGAGGGTTGAAGTTTTGAGGCTCGTCTCTGCTGACCTCACCTGGACGACATCACATCTCTAACCAGCTGAAAACGACTCAAAAAACACAATTTCTTCTTTTAGCATCTCCTGAAGGTCTGCAAGAGCAAGCGTCCCACCTTACTCCTTTTAACGCTGCATAACCTAAAATCCCAGCTATTTAACTTACAGATTTTTGCCTTTTAGTTGTTAGTTTCTTTAAACTTCCATTGCGGATGTTAGGCGAGGTGCTAAACTGCCTCTGTTAGTTTTATTTTGACCTATTATAATAAATATACCAATATTGTTATTCACTATTATTATCATTCCCTCCAATATTTCTGATCTATGCAAATCAATTCCTTACATACAACATGTCGTGTTTTTCTCTTAGCAATAGTGTTTAAACTGTTATCTACCTTCATCTCAAAAAGAAAACTTTCTAATTTAGCAAATGTTTGTTCAAATCGACAAACTGTGGAATTTAATTTGTTTTTAGCTTTTGAACATTTGACATTTAAAAACAGCCACAATCGTTTTTCTTTTAGTTTTTTTCAATTTTCTGCACAGTTGCTCTTAAATGAAAACAACTTCTTTATGGTATCAGACATTATTGCCTTGCAATAAATCTTTCCATAAATAAATAAAAAAAAGGCGAAAGAATTAGTAATATACAAGTAGGGGAAAAAGTAATGTTACTTACTCATTCAGGTTTGGAGACTTTCTGAGAGCCACTGAGGTTTCTGTCTTCTTGACATATACAATGCTCTACTGACCTCCTTTACAAGTTTCCACTCGTTGAATAAAAAAACCCAACCCTCCTTACAGAAACATGGAGATATGGTTGACGTAACCACAGCTGAGGAGGTTTTAAGGTCAAAGAGAACTTTACCTTCAAACAGGAAAGAGGGCAACAGGCTTTTTGTAAGGAAGGTTAAAACCACAAGAAATGTATAGTATATCTTTCCAGATAATCATTGGAAACAATGTACTTTATCCTGATTTTAATGGGGTCCTGTCTGTTTAATTCTCCTTTTAATGTCATTTTACCAATAGGGTTTTACTATGAAGGAACTGTGATGAGTCGCTCAGCTCATCCTAACTATGAGGAAACACAAACAGGACCTTTTCATTTCTTTGCTGCAGGAAGGAATACATTTAAAGATGCCGTCTCTGGTCAAAACTGCTGCTTCCTTTTGCTGTAGAGCCTCCAACACTGAGTCAAAGTGTCACCTTGAACATGTCCCCATTAACCTGTGTGGGTTTCAGTCCTAAAGGTGCTGACCTACTCACGGTTACGCACCTTTGTCTCTGTGGTTAGCAGGTGTTTGACTGTGCATAAAAAAATAAATAAAACATCTGCATTATAGCTAAACTGTTTGGGAGGATTTGTGCAGAGGTTTTTTTGAGAGCTGGTCAGAAAAAACAGAATGCTATGATATTTTTAGATTTGAATCTGGTGCAGAGGTGGAGCGGTCGACCGCTGACTGGAATATTGCAGGTTCATTTCCCGCCTTGCCCGCCCAAGTCTTTCAAGTGTCCTTGGTCAAGACACATGTGGTTATGCAGCGGAGCCGCCTCCACTGTGTGAATGTGTGTTTGTGTTTGTGTGTGTGTGTGTGTGTGTGTGTGTGTGTGCATTGGTGAATGGGACTGTGACCTTAAAGGAAGGTAAAGCGCCATGTCAGTATGCATCATTTAACAAATAAATACTTTCTTCAACATCTTAAAATGATGCTTAAATACTGTTTGCACTCCAGGTATCATCACTTTATTTCAATGAAGCTGGTAAAGGTTCAAGAGGTTACACAGGTTTTGAGGAGGAAAGAAACAACAACAAAACAGTAAATGAGGTCAACTGCACAGTTCTGACAAAAAGTGAAACCTGGCTCTGCAAAAAGAGCAAACCATGGATGCAGTTTAAGAGGATGCATGCACACATGAAGGCACACAGCTGAACACAGAAAACGTTATTTAGTGATCAAACCAAAAACTATTTGTGTAAACAATATGCTAAAAAGAAATGTCTAGAAATGTTCTGACCTCAGTACAAAATAGATTGAACCTAATAGCACTGCCTGATGGAAGCTGAGCCTTCACGCTTGAAATTTGTTTAAATAGGTTGATGTTTTCACAGATTTGGATTTTTGATATAATATTTTCATTTGTTTTCGCTTAAATTATAGCAGCAGTAAATTAAAAAGTAACAAACTCTTAATTTTGAACATACACATACTAAATTCAATAGAAAAAGAGATTTGATGTGGCAGTTTTACCACTACAAATAAAAAGAAGGCAAGAAACGTTTTGAATCCTTTTGCATATATATATATATATATATATATATATATATATTTCTCAGTTCTTATTGAGGTTGCTCCTTAAAAGATGAGTTATCAAGGACTCCAATCAAATTATTTTGTCATATTGAGAATCAGGGCTGCAAAAAACCCGCAGAAGAAGAATGCAGTAAATTGGCTATAAATCAAAAACATAATCATAAATTTAAAAAAAATGACAAAATTCAAAAACCACCCACACATTTCCAGTAAATTTGCCTCTGCAGAGCTTTAAAAAATATTATTTTTGCAGCACCTTTTGGACGCAGTTAGTCTGTTATCTGCAAATGTCTCACGTCAGCACATTATTTCTGTTTGCTTCATGGTTAAGTGGTTTTGATGTTATGCACATTACGAATCGTGGGGTTTGGGTGCCGGACGTCTCCATGACCTCCATCAACAGAGCAGTTTTCCCTGGATTCCCGCCTCCTGCCCTTGACTGGCATATGATACCTCAATTCCTTCCAAAACCTGGAGGAGGGGCAGAGAGATGCTGACAAATGAGAGTCCTTGCTCCCTCGTTCTTCATCTTCCTCTGTCCTCAAACACATCCTCTGTCTCGTGCTCTTCGTCACAGTCTTCCACAAACACACAACTCCCTGCTTCTTCCTCAGGTGTTGCACTGACTTTGGGAGGAGAGCCAGCTGGTCTGAGGACATCTCCTCTAATTCAACCAGAACCACCTGGAAAACAGAGTTTTGTTTCAATTACAAATAAAAAAAGTGATTTCATCTTAAAAGAATAGATCAATCCTAATTTGAAGGGTTAAATATTTTAAAGCCTTTTTAGATCACATTTGACAGGATTCAACATTTTTTACAGTCTTTCTGTGTCTGACTATAATATATAATAGATTTTGATAGCATGTGCTACTCATACACGAGTGAAGTTCATCTTTCAAATATCAAGCTGTTGATTAACACAAGAGCAACTAATTTAAAATGAGAACCTTGTGAAAATGTTTACAAAAATGGCAGACAGCTTCTTAGAGTAGAAATCTTCAAATTAGGTCAATTATAAATCATAATATATTTATTTTAGTGTGATTCATTGAGTTAAAATTCTTTCTGCTTACAGTTTAAGTGAAAGTAAGGAAAACTGTAACAAAACAAATCATATATATATTTTGTATTAATAAGTTATAATTGGTTACATTTTTAGAAACTGGCAATGAAAATTGAGTAAAAATGTGATAAAATGATACATATTAATTATATTTATATATTATAAGCAGAGAGAAATTTAACACAAAAGTGAATTACCCTGAAATAGCAAACGTTTTTAGCTGAATGTCTTCACAAAATCATCAAAAGTTGGAAAAACTAACTTTAAATTTGGAATGCAAGCAACAAAACTTGTCAGGGACACAGAAGGTAAAGTAGATCCACTTTCAGTGGGATTTAAGGCTTTTTTACTGTGTGATGATCCTGCTTCACCTTCCCATCTTTGTTTACTGGTTGACATGCATGGGAGGCACTGACTCTTAGAACAACCAGCAGTTTCTTGAAAATTGTATTTGTTCTCATAGACAAACTGAAAAAGACAAGTTTAAAAAGCAAATCTTACAATGGACTTTCTTAAAGTGAAAGTTCTCATTGCAAGGTGTCAGCTCACAGTTCACAGTTATTCTCATTGTTATTCTCATTGTTATTTTCATTGCAAAACGACTCGACCTCTGGTTTAAGCTGAGTAAAAATGTCTTTATTATAAGTTATTTTGGAGTGTTTTTACATTAGCATTAAAACATCAACGTTTGGGGATCCACTGACAACGGAGCTTTTGATTAGGTAAGAAGGAATTGCAAAACAAAATTGTTTATTTTTCTTTTTTATGTTTTCACCTGCTTAAAATGCACAAAAGGCTTTGAGTTGCTTTCAATAGTCCTAAAGTCATATCTATTGCCTTTTAAAAAATACAACAAACATTCCATGCATGCTGTGGAACTCTGCAGCGTTACCTTCAGGGACCCTTCCAGCAGTGCTCTGTGCATCGCAGCCACACATTCGAAGTGCTGCATGGTGTCTGTGCACACTTCATCTCTTGTGTCCTCACAGGCCTGGCTGGAGGTCTTGTCCACTGTGTCGCTGCTTTTGCAGATGCTGTTGCTGCAGGTGCCGTTGGTTTGTTGTTTGCAGATGAAGGTGGAGGCGGTGTAGAGCAGGAGGAAGCAGCGACTGGCTTGGATGTTCTCCTCCACAGAGTCCACTATGGCTGAGGGGAGCAAACACAGAGACAGTTTACATGCAAAAAGGTATTAATGAGCTTAAAGAATAAAGATGCCACATATTCAACAAGTTTTAGTGAGCCCGCCTGGCTGCTCTTAACAGTTGAAAAAAGCAGGCAGGGCTAAGGTTCTGTCAGTTGAAGCTCCTACAGGCAGATTATCCTGTTGGGTCCTTACACTGGCCAAGCAGCCCATCACGACCTTCTACGAAGACTTTGTAGCCCCAAGACTTCTCCAACACTTGAGGCAGTGTGTGTAGAGCGAACTTCTCGATTTCCTCACTGAACCCAGCCGCCTGTGGCTGTGGATATGCCACATAGGCATCATACAGCTTTCCATCCAAATCTGCAGAACACAAGAGCTTAGTAAGCGTTGTGCAGGTAGTTATGGCATTCAAACATAGACGAGACCCGAAACAGCAGTTTCATCCAAGAGGGAAAACAGGCTATCAGTGGTTTTATGTATCTTTCTTTTATAATTTTTTGATTTTGTTCAGGGTTTTTTTAATGTTGGCTGAAAGTTTTCCTAAAACCCTGTGTAATGATGTGCTTCCAAACCAAGCACCATACATAAAAGTTAATAAAAAAAATAAAAATAAATAGTTGAAGACTCACTTCCACCTTATCTCTGATATATTTCCAGTGTTCCCAGTGGTCTTTTATACCCTTGTGCTATCCTAGGCACTTTACCATTGGGAGTTGGGTCATCTAGACCCACTAGACAGTGCTCTGAACCTTTTTTCTTCAATGATATGTGATCTTCACTGATGTCCATTGATTACATGAAATCTGTCCACCTTTATCCACCTTTTTCATGGTCAATTTCATGTCATCCATGGACACCAGTGAAGATCACAAATCATTGAAGAAAAAAGGTTCAGAGCACTGTCTAGTGGGTCTAGATGACCCCACTCCCAACGTTAAAGTGCCTAGGATAGCATGAGGGTTACGAATCTCTGTGCAACTATTTATTACTTTCTTCAAACTTTTACTCTTTAATATTCAAAATTTAAAATGTCATTGTTTTCTATTTGTTGTCCTTGAGTTTCACATCCGGACTTTCTCTGGATTTTCTTTTGTTTTTGACTTTTTGTTTTAATTAAACTTCCTGATGATGTGACACTACAAACATTTGTCCAACAGTTGGTGCACTGAGGCTTGATGACATCTCACCAAACACCAAAGGCGACCACAGCGGTGGTTTCCAAAAATGTTTTCTTCTACCGCTAGGTTGCAGTTGTGACACGCGGTCATTTTTGAGGGAGATCAAGAGATACCTTTACACACGAGTGTTTGAGGTGGTATACACTCAGGATGTAGCGCTGAACTGTTGTGTGAACGTGTGGATTTATTTACAGTTTGCTGCTACAAAGATTTACCTTTATCTGTGTAAAGGATGCTGAAAGTTTCTCTGAACCACAGGACAATGCTGATCTTAAAAGTGTAGTAGATCGTGACACAAATGATGAACAAAAGTATCAGACTCCCAAAAACACATCCAACTGGAAGGATTACGTCTGGTTCTGTAGAGAAAAAAAGAAAGTCAGTTGTAAGTTTGTAAGAAATAATTCAGGTAAAATTTAAATAAAACTCTCAAAATGTGAATGATGTAATGCAGCAATGGTGGGGGGAAAAACCTTTTTGAAAACTGAAAACAAAGCAAAACCGTAGGCTTTTTTGTTGTTGTCTCTATTGCCTTTGATCAGGTCTCGCTTGGATTTGTTAGACTTTTCTGGAGCAGATGCAACAACTGTGATTCCTATGGTGAAGCATGGTGGCAGTGGAGTAATGATTAGGGCCTTTTCTTTGTTTTTAATTATTATGATACTATGTGAACCCACAAATTTGCTTGATTAACAAGTTTGAGCTGAAGTCCTGCTGAAGCAGATATGCATTCATTTGCATTTAATATGTCTCAGGCTTGAGAAATAAATGCGGGATATACAGATGATGAAACGTTTTAGAATGAAATTCTACAGTCACCGGACACTCAGGTACACCTGTCCAACTGCTCATTAATAAATTATAATTATAATAATAAATTTAAAATCAGCCAATCGTGTGGCAGCAAATCATTGCCTTTAGGCATGGAGACATGATCAAGACGATCTGTTGCAGCTCAAATCTAGCATCAGAACGGGGAAGAACGGTGATTGATGTGACTTTGACATGGTTCCAGACAGGCTGGTCTGAGTATTTCAGAAACTGCTGATCTACAGGGATTTTCACCCACAACCATCTCTGGGGTTTACAGAGAATGGTCTGAAGAAGAGAAAATATCCAGTGAGCGGCAGTTCTGTGGGCAGAAATGTCCTGTTGGTGCCAGAGGTCAGAGGACAACGGTCAGATTGGTTTAGCTTAGTTGAACCTTCGGCAGTTCCAACCCGGTACTAGCAAGAGGTACAGAGTAAAGTGACTGTACGTCAACCTCAGTTCAGACAAAAATATAAAGTTAGATAAATAAATTTAATAGATTATTTATTAATTTTTTGACCTTGTAACAGAAAACAGTCTGAAACTCCACGAAACCACTACAAGTGAAGGGGGAACCCGTTTGGGGTAAGGGCCATCCTCTAGGCCCTAAAATATCATATTTGCTAAGATTTGCCATTCTGAGCCCAAGTCATCTCCAGCGATAGTGTCAGAAAATGTGATTTCACAAAGAAGGAAGTAAACAAGAACAAAATGTCCCACGTACCGGCTGGAATCAAAGTAAAATACGCCGGGGGTTGGACTCTGGAGCTCTGCACCAGACACGTGTAGTTGAGGTTGAAATCGTCTTCCCTCAGTTCAGAGAAAATCAGCAGCCTTTCAACCAACATCCCTGCAGGGGCATCACACCTCCTGGAACTACCCCTCAAACAGTTAGTTTATCAAAACAGGTAAACAGAAAAGTTAAAAGGCAGAAGGAAGGCGCCAACCTTTTTTTTGACACATAGATCCGTTCTGAAGTTTTGTTGCTGGCTTTGAAGTCTCGGACATACCAAATAGGATCTACCGATTGTCCGGTTTTAGGCACAAACGCCAGGCACTTCTTGGTGAAACTGGACCCTGCATGAAAAAGTAGCAAACTGTAAATAAAAAAAATACATATGTTTTAACATAAAACAGCCAAAGCACAGACCCTAAAAGTCGATATTTGGAAAATATGTTGAAGAAATTGTTAGAAAACCAGTGTTTCCATAAAACAGTTCAATCTAAAATGAGAACTTTCATTTACTCTGAAGACAATCTACAAAGTCTGAAGCTATTATTTCAATATTATCTCATCAGAGAGGACAAAGAGACAAAAATGTAGTCAGAATCAAAAAGTCATACAGTCAACTTGCGTTCTCACCCATCTTGACTTTGATGGTTTCATTGGCTGGTTCAATTATGTGAGGAACAGAATACTCCTCATCTGGTTTGGGTAAGACAACAATAAAAACAACATTTAGATGAATAAAGATCCAATTAATTCCCAAATGTGCATGCAGTATTTGCACATTTAAAAGAAACATTTAAAAACATTTACTTTACCTGCTTTGTTTTGAATGTTTGGACCTTTTAAAGATCCCTGAATTCATGTACTGCTGATGCAATTTTTCCTTTTTATTTTCAGTTTTTAGATTAGTCAAAATTTTCCTTCAAATAAGCAAAACAAAGTCTGGCTATGGGATAAAAATGGTATTACCAAAAGACTTCTTGTTTTAATAAAGAAATTCTAGACAGAAGACATGTTGTACAATTATTTTGCTATTGAAAACGTTGAAAAACTTTCTTGATGAGCTCATTTTTAAGACATTGTTTTTAAACAAGAGTCTTAAGATTCAGTTTTTGCAGGGTAGCAGTGAAAGTACCACACTTAAACATTATTGTAGCTTTTTGTGTCTCTATATTGAAGATTTTAATCTTTCACCAGCTCACCTGTCCAACCAGGACTAGCAAAGATTTGTTTTCAAATAAATCTAACATGGGCTGATCTGTGTGAAACAAATCAGGTATTAAAATATGTTTTTTGACATGTTTTTGGGAATCCTATAAGGTTTGCTTTTCCAATCTGTGCATTCTTTGTTTTTAAAGGGCCTATACCGTACTAGATCATTTTTTTTTAGCTTTTATGTGTATTATAATGTTCATTACTCACCCAAAAGCCGCATTTTGATCTGTTCATGCATTTCTCAGTATTCCTCTAAAAACCAGAGATTGAATCTTTTTACTTCCAGCTACGAAAATAACTCAGGAAAATAACTAAAATGTATTAAAAAGGTGTTCTTTAGTGTGCCAAAGGTAATATATTATTATTCACATGGATGTAGTTTACTATTAAAGGGTTAAGAAAAGCATGGTATGGGCACTTGAAAGACCAAAACCCACTGAAAGCATTTTTTACCTGATCCATGGAAATGTACAAACCTTTGACTGTTGCATTAATGGTCTCCGACACGGATCCAACAACGCCACCCAGAGTAAACCTGAGGGTGCAGGTGTAAAGGCCACTGTGGTTGGAATCCACCTCATCAATGTTCAGTTTGGTCCTGCCCCTGTATTTGTACTTCTCTGTTTCATCAGATATGCGGTCACAGCCCTGCAGTTGAAAAAGATCAACAATTTTTTTTTTTTTTTTATGTTATTGTCCTCTATTACTTACATTGACATGATCTGGTTTATTCTAAATATGATTAGACGTGTGGCTCCGTTTAAACCCCAACATTTTTCAGGATGTTCACTTTTGAGTACAACACAGTTATTAAGACAGATATTAGTCTAACAATGTGATTAGACAGTATTGCATGGGGTATTATTTATGAATATGAATAATCTAAAATAAATTAACTAATTAAATTAAGAAATTAACTAGGGGAAAACAGATTTTTACCAGATCCAGTTGTCAAGTAAAAAAATAATGTTTTGCTTCATCACTGTGGTTGAAATGAACACTAATAAATACGTTCGAATACAGTTTTTAACTTTCAGATGATAGTTGTCATGTTTGCAGAGTTAAACAAATACCGTATCGTAGTCTCTTTTGGTTGGCTAAATCTTTTTATTGTTTGTCAGATTTTTGTTACAAAAATTTGTTTTTTCTGGCTAAACGTTTATTGATTGACAGACCATGATGCCATTTTTAGGGCAAACAAAAAGGTGACTAAATGAGAGAGAAAGTTAACAAAAAAGTTGGATTTTTTTGGTTTTACTGACCTTGAACCATGTGATTGTAGAAGAAATGTTGTAGCCTTTCAGTTTTTTAATATAATCCATGAGGGGACAGTTCAGTATGCCCGCCACTCCAGCATCAAGCTCCTGCTCAGCTTTCAGCGGCTTTCCACATTCTCCAGAAACACGCTTTCCCACCACCAGCTTAGTGGACTGCATGTAGCACCAAGAAGGAGTTCTGAGCATGAAAATAATTTGTAGTTTCGTGTATTGATTTTCATTTCCACAAATCAACAAAAAACCAATGATCTTACATAAGTTCTTGTATTAGGGAAGTAAAAGGGAAAGAACAACACTTATTTTGCTGCCCCTTTTACGGAGAAGAACGCAAAAAAAGGAGTAAAGAAATTATTAACAACAGAGTTCTTTACCTAAACATATGCATATTTGTAATATAGTGTATAGGTCTGCTTGGGGTTTACTTAAAAACATTCTATTCAAAATAATAAGTGATTTATAATTTGGTTTCTTTAATTGATTGTTTTAGACTGTTCCATATTTTGACCTCCTTAGTTTGTTTTTCTTCTGAATTTTGGCAATGAGAAAATCTCACATCCTTCTAAACTATAAGTGCTTACATTTTCTTTTTATGCTGTGTGGGAGACAATTCTGAAGTGCTTTTTACATGAAATTTAAAATATTTTCATAAACTACATCTTGAAACGTTAAAATTTTTGATTTCCTGAAAAATAGATTAGATGGATCTCTGTAATTACTACCAGAGATAATTCTTATGGCCTTTTTTTGCAAAATAAAATTTCAACTTAACTATGTTTTACATGGTTCCCCAAATTTAATGCAGTAACATAAGTATGGAACAATCGAGCAGTTTTACAATAACTACAGCAATTTTACTCAGAATAGCAGCACAAAGCTGGTCTTTCAAAATAAAAGACATTTTCCCCTGCCAGTCTTGTCTGAGAGTCTGCAGGTTATGTGTTGAACTCTGCACTCTCACCTCAGGATGGTCACATATTCCCCGTCATCCTCCAGTGTTACGTTAAGAAACCACAAGGTCTCCTTCAGAACAAAGACTTTGTGGGTCAGGTTGCTCATCTCTTCTCCTGTTTTCAAGTTGTACCATGTGATGTTGTACGGCACAGTTGTGTAGTCGAACACGCCTGGAGACACCAGGGTGCTGTTCAGCATGGCCACATCTCCAGGAACAGAGAAAACCCGCTCAAACTGCAGCTTGTAGTTGGTGCAGTTATCTGTAACGCACACAGGACGAATAAACGGTGAACCGCTGAACCAAACCTGGAATGACTCATTATGGACCTCCGGTCATTTTGATCCAAAGTCTGTGAACACTCTCATATTCTGATCTCCAATCCATGGTAGTTTTAAAAGCAGCTGAAGCCAGAAAGTCAAAACTAATAGCTTGTCTATGTCAATGTTAGAAGTAAAACTTTCATTTTACTGGTCTGTTAAGACATCTAAACAATTGAACATTTTAAAATAATGGCATGGAGGAGTAATTATTTTTATTAAGTCTATGTTCTGCAGTTATTTTGATAAAGTTTTTATCTTAATCGTTTAGAAATTATTTAAACATGGTTAGAAAATTATATACTGGCCTAAAACGACCCATGCAGTTCTTAATTTGTCCACAAGAGGACATTTATACTCCTTGATAAATACGCACTCTATGTAAACTCATCATAAATCTGAATGTAGAAAGATAAATAAATGTGGTTAAGCTCACTCTGTGGGATATCTGCGCGCGTCCATGTCGTCCACAGAAAAACAAGGAGTTTTGATATCGTCAAACTTAAGTTCATGGCTGAAAAACAAAAAACACAAATGTAAAATGATATAATATATAAATGATTTGTTCAATATCGCTCAATGTCAATCAAAGTCCAATCAGCGACGTCCTATAGTCCTATATAAATCAGAGATCAAGTGCAACTGTTCCAGTAAGATCCTGCAGAGGGCGCTCTATTTCAACATCTTTGGATGAGCAGGATCAACTTTCAATGGAAAACAAGTTGTGATTCCTCAACATGTGGACTGGTGAGAATCCTGCACTTGGATTTTTGTCGTGTTTCTTCGTTTTCTTTTGTCACGTATCTGTTTTCCTCGTCAGTCTCACCAGGTTCAGGTTGATCATCTGTCAGTTAATTACCCTTAGTGTATTAAAGTGACTGAGACAGTGATTATGTTTGCAAAAGGATACTGCGGCCGGAGCTACCGTGAAAAAAGGCCCAGAGGAAGGAAAGCCAAGGAGGAGGTGGATGGATAAAGTCAAGGAGGACATGAGGGTGGTTGGTGTGAGTGAAAAGGAATACAGAGGACTCAGACAGATGAAGGCAGTTGATTTGTCGTGGTAACAAAGGACAGAGACCTGGGATTTCATTTGTGTTGAAAACAGAAATCCTGGATTCAAGCTGTTTTTTTTTTTTTTTACCAAGAACTGATGCACAGTGTGCAACCACTACAGAGTTTGACGTTACAACATAAGCGTTCTCCACTCTTCTGTCTTTCCATGAACTCTCTGTGTAGTGAATGTTTCTTGCCCAGTTCTTCATGTCCTTATTGGACAATTGAGAAAACTACAGTTGCAATATTGGGCTATGTAAATAAGTGGAATTGAATTGGCAAATGTCAATTCACACTAAAGAAAAAGCATTTAATGAAATTTAAACTGTTTTTGCTTCTTTAACCAATTCTTGCTTCTGTTTTCGAGACATTGGTGGAGTTTGCATTATCGTGATAAGAACAATGTAACTTGTTGGACTGATGTGAAGCCTCCATCCCACTATATCACATTTTGATTGGTGAAATCCAGATTTAACCACATTTTGTCGGAGGATTTTTGATGAATTTTGAGAGCTCAATCATGAAAGACTTTGATATAGTACAGCCCTGTATTTCTTTGGGTTCGACGTTTAACATTACAACTGTCTTCGCTTCAGCTTCCCCCTAAACAAGCTCCAACAACTCAACCCGCTCCATAACACCCATTTTTCAGTAGCTTGCTGATTTCTCTTTCTGATCGTCATCCTCCCTCAGTTTGTCCGTCTTTCCCAAGGGGGGGAGGGGGGGCAGAGGAGGCACTTTTGGAATTCCCTGTCCCCCAGATATCAGGGAAATTCAAGATGAAAACACGTCTGTTTAGACTGGACTTCTCACTATAACTGTCATTAACTTTTGTTGTTTCATTGTGATTTGGATGCCTGTCATGCATTTGTCCGTACTGGATTTCTTGTTGAAAAGGGTTGAATCAACACGATTTCAACAGGGTGTAACTGTATTAGAAAGACTTAAATATCAACAAATTTAACATTCTTCCAGTGCAACAAGAATCCATTCAAATGAATAACAACAGATAAGTTACTCTTACTGTAAAGTTTAGAAAATTCGCAAAACTTTTCCCGCCAAAAGCGTTTTTGTGATTTCATGGAACCTCCAATTTTAAGTGAGCAGGAAAAGTCCTTCAACTGCCCCTAATAGAATGATGATGGGCTGCAGGGCAGAAAACATGGACAAAGTTAAATACAATGGGTTTTTAACCCCTTGTGCTATCTTAGACACGTTAACATTGAGAGTTGGGTCATCTAGACCCACTAGACAGTGCTCTGAACCTTTTTTCTTCAATGATTTGTGATCTTCACTGGTGTCCATGGATTTCATGAAATCTTTCCACCTTTATCCACATTTGTCATGGTAGGGAGAACACGTCAATGCAAGGGTGGGGTCATCTAAGATAGCACAAGGGTTAAGGCAAGTTTTGATCCTGCTGAGATAAGAGTTCTAGAAATGTGTGTATCAAATATGATACAAATGATTATGGGGTTAAGAACTTGCAGAAATGAGGACTTGATTGTATGCAATGCTTTTTCCGCACATTCTAAACAAAACCCCACATCCTGTGAAGTCTGCATTTCCTATTTTCTTATTATAGCAAACAGGAGTACATCCCTGCTTTCCATTACTGCCTCTTTTATAAGTCAGAGCTTCTCAGATCCAATTGTATTGCTGTTTGATGGTGTTCCCATTTAGAGCATCTTGACTACCAAATCTGGTTCATTTTTTTCATCATATCTTTTTGAACAGGTCCATTTTGGATGGGGGAGGGGGTAAGTCAAAGATGGAAAATTTCGCAAGACAACAGTGGCAACCTACTGTGTGAAAACGGATGCAGAGACTTGAATGTGCAGCAAAAAACAAAACGTATAAACCACAAACATGAATTGTGCAGAAACGCATGTGCTTCTGAGAACAAAGTGTTTGAAGGGCTGCAGCAAAGTGAAAGTTTCCCTTTTTATGCCTCATGAAACTTTCCAATAAAAGTTTTCATTTTCATTCAGTTAAAAATCTAACTAAAAACAGTTACCCCTTATTTAAGTTAATACATGATTGAATATAAACATAAACATGAAGTGCAAAAACACAGCATGAATGTTTTAAAATGTAGGGTTATTTTGGAGTTTAGGTTTAACCAAAAACTTTCATTTTCTTTGTTTTCTGAGATAATTTATTCTTTTCTCATGATTGGATCTGTTTGTGCTATTGGGTCTTTCTCTGAAGTCATGTTAGAATTTGAAGGCACACAAGAAACTTACAAAAATCTCTTCTATTTTGTCCGCAATTCTGGAACTTTTCCACACTTGCAATGATTATCCAACCAGCTCTGTGACTATTCAATTGCATTTGTAGATTTCTGAAACTGTTTTCGAACTTCACTATGTTTGTTTATTGAATGGTCTGTTTTTCTTTCTCAAGATAAGTTTTCAATGAGGCATTGATAAGTAACATAAGTTTTAGCTAACTCTGAATTTGTTGTGAGTTCATCCACTTCTTTGTCGTATTTTGTAAAAAACTTGTTGAGTCTGAACAGGAAATGTCCTCCTCTGGCTTTATGCAAATTTGAATTCTTTTGACAGTAGTTTAACATCTGAGAGCAGAAGTTTGTAGTTTTCCAAAAACTGTAATTAGTGCTACAGTAGTGATGAGGTTGTTGGTTAGAGTGTAACACATTTGTAACCAGGAACTTCATCAAGACCACATGAGACATTGAGGACCTTCTCATTGCTTTGGCTGAGAAGGCCAAACTAGTAAAACTAAAAGTGAATAGTTTTTAATGATTAAGTTAAAAAATATATATATTTTTTGATTTTTTGATTTCAAGCATTGTACTCAAAGCAATAAAAAAATGTACACATATTTATCAAACTCATCACAGAAATGATGAAATGCATAGCTTAAAAAGACAGAAAATAAAACAAAACAAAAACGTCACTTAAATTACATTTGCTTAGTTAAATACAGTGATCATTAACCAAAGTATAAAAAGTAAAGTAAACCATTAGGCTAGTACTAATGAGGATTTGATAAACCTTGTCATCATTACTTGTATCATATCTACACAATAGTAAATCTATCAATTCTGCAAACTCCAAAATACTTTGCATTTTTAAAGCAAATTTTTTAACTATTGGTCGTTCTGGAATAGAAGTCGCAGCAGCCAAAAAAATTCATAACAAAGAAGAAATAAATCACACAAGTCACTCTGGAGTTTAAGTTGGACTTTTGGGAGAAATTTATTGAACAAAATACAGGTTCAAGAAAGAAAATGTAATCTTAAAAGCCCAGTCATGAAAATGGAAAAAATAACAACAATAGACTGATTATATGCCACTTTACTAGGGTAACACCACGCTTCCATCCGTTTTCTAAATCCGGTTTATCCCTTTCGGGGTCACTGGTTGCTGGAGCCTGTCCCGGCTACTGTTGTGGCGAAGTCGGGCTACACCCTGGACAGGTCGCCAGTCTGTCCCAGGGCACACAGTCATTCCAAACGCTCACCGGGATCCGCTTGGGTGCATTCAGATGAAAATTTGTTCCCGATTTATCGGGGGAAACTAGTCTGAATACACCCTAAGTAGCACAAGAGCTCAAACCCAAACAATACATTCAAAGCAGTCCTTAAAGTACTTTTTGGTTCAAATTCTTTCTGTTATTATTTAAACTGCTTAAATGTGCAGATTGCTTCTAAAACACGCCCTGTGTGTTGATCGGAGCATGCCCCCATTGTGGTTACAACTCCAGCAGACATTTGTAGAGCAACCACGTTCCATCTGAACAGAGTGCTCTTGAGGGCTTCACGATACCTTCATGTTTCTGATTATGTGGCCATGCAGCACAGCAGCTCTACTTTGTTATCTGACAATCACAACGAAGCAGAGTAAGCTCACTCACCTTTACGAAGGAAATGCTGAGGCAGCTACAGGCGGAAGGATGAGAGGGGTTTTCTCTGCACCACAGAGCTCTGAGAGGAAAGCCACCACTGACTCTAGAGGACTCCAGATCAGCCATTTATACCCCGACCCATCCAGGTAGAAATGAGCCTGTGATTGTTGTGCTGCTGCCAACAGCACAAGTGGGTACCACCACTTGCATATGCCGATCAGACACTTTGATAAGCAGACCACAACCACATTTTTATAAAAAAAAAGCACAACTTTTTGTACAATAAAAGTAAACAGTTTAGGCATTTTATGTCATTAGTAACTTACCATGTGTGTGTTATATAGAAGTATACTATTTTAAAGAAACTCTCCACCCTCCATGGTGGTGCTTCGCCCAAGGTCTATTCCTCCAGTTCAGGGGTTACTGCCCCAAGTGCTCCAAAAACCAGGGGAACCACAGTCACCTTCCAAGCTTTCTCCAGTTCTTCCCTGAGTTCCTCTTTCTCCAGTTTCTCGTGTTCGTTTTTCCTGATGTCGCCATTTCTTGGTACTGCCACATCCACCACAACGGCTTTCCTCTGTTCTTTATCCACCACTACAATCTCTGGTTGGTTCACCCACATGATCTTTACGCTCTCATTCTCTACCACCATCAGAGGTGTTTCCAATTTTTACTTTGGAGTTTCCAGTTCATATTCTGCTCACGTTTCTGTATATTATTCCAGCCACTTGGTTGTGGCGCTTCATGTCTGCTTTCCGTGCTGCCAGCACCTTAAACCTCACTGGATTGTTTCAGGCGCCTCTTGGCACTGTCTCGGGTCTTGGGTCTGTTGTAGATCTGAGGCAGTTCGTCAGGCAGTTCCACAGACGAGGGCCACGGTGCTGAAATGTGGCATCGCCTTGGGTTGTTGTTTTGGGATCACCAGCAGACCTTGACCTGAGGACCTGAGGACTCTGGGAGGGTCATACACTAAAACTGAATCACACACAAAGTAAATGAGACCAAATTGAAGGCCCAAATCCATTCAAATTTTTATAAACCAATAAAAAGATTGATAAAACCTTAAAATGGATCCTAATGCTGACTGTGCTCCTTCTTTATGGTCCTGGTTTAAAGACGTGCAGTTGACTTTAGAACAGGCTGTAGCCCAATGGTAGTATTGTTCTCAGTTCCAGAAGGAAGGGCATTACAATAATCTATTCAAGAGTTTAAAACATGTATTAATGCTTTAGTGCTGCTGTAGAGAGAAAGGAACTAACTCTGGCAAAGTTCAAAGATGATAAAATGCCGTCTTTGTAATATAGTTCGTATGTGTGCTTAAAAAATAAGATCAGCATCTACATGTGAAACCTTAAGCAACGTTTTGTCTCTTTATTTAGCAATCCCACCCCATCCTGTGCTTTTTTCTGATCCTTCTTCAACTTCTTCACACCCTTTTTCATGTATTGTACTGTTGAAAAAAAAAAGCAAAGATATAGAAATACATTTTAGGCCCCAATACAAATAAACAATGTGTGTCCAAAGCTACACAACTTCCTGTTGTAATAGTAAAATCTGTCCAGCACAGGCCTTCAGCTCTTACTGTTTGCTTAGCTCACATCATCGTAACCTCTATGAACAAACCGCTAAACCGATCCAGTGTTGTCCGTTGTAACCCTTGTGCTATCCTAGGCACTTTAATGTTGGGAGTTGGGTCATCTAGACCCACTAGACAGTGCTCATAACCTTTTTTCTTCAATGATTTGTGATCTTCACTGGTGTCCATGGATTACATGAAATCTTTCCACCTTTATCCACCTTTGTCATGGTAGGGAGAACACGTCAATGGAAGGGGGGGGGGTCATTTAAGATAGCATAAGGGTTAAATCATCGTAATCGATGTGCAATCATTTCACAAACATTTGCAGTAAAACTTGTTCAAAGTTAAAGTACAGTATTCATGTTTTTGATGATTCGATGAGATGGGGCTGTTGCACAGCCTCATCTGGGCTTCCCCACATTGTTCAGGAGTTTCATACATGGACACAAATCAATTCCCTTTTGACTACCATTCAGTTTTAAACTAATTGAAGTTTAAAACTGTATAACCACGAGCCCTGTGCGTAGTTTTTTTAAAAACCACAAACACACAGCAAGAACCCCAGGAAACGTCATTCTAGAAATGACATCTTTTTTTTTTTACATACTCATTTTTGAGAGGAAACTCACGAAAATGAGAAGTGATTTGTTCTATTGACAGGAATAAATCTCAGAAACTGTGAATGCTAAATATCATTTAGTACTTTTAACACTTTAGAAAAGAGGTTTGTAATTGAATAGTCATTTTGATGAGTTTATTATTCATTTTTACTCGTCATGACAACATTTTTTTGAGACAGACACAGAATTCACAGTTTGGGTTTTAGATCATATTTCATCAAGGTATACTTAATTAATAGCAGAACATCTATATCAAAAATAACGACAGACCTCCTTTAACCTCTTGCATGTGTTGACTGGGCTGAAGAAGTGACTAAATCAAACAAGCAAATCACCGTGGGACAAAGTGAGTTGTCACAGTGAAGCAAAGCCGCTTCTGTTCTGCATGCTGGAAGACTGTGGTTTCAAGTACCTCAGAATTCAGCCTTAACAGTGCGGCGGCTTGTAAAGCAGCACAAACTACGTAGATGTCTTCCTGTGCACACCAACCTGTTTTTTTTTTGTCAAGTCCAGCAAATAAACACAGAATTTTGCAGCTGAGTGCCTCTTGTGATGGAAATGTTTTGCTTTTACATTAGGGGTTGTCTAATACTCCTTTGAGTGTGTTGATTTAAACCCCATTTGTCACTTTGTGTATTGAGTTTTAGCTGCTCGGACAGGACGAAGGGTGCATGTCAGTGGTACTGATAGGTTTGCCTGCATGGCATTAATCCTCAAACTAATAAGGTGAAAACAAGAAGCTGTTCAGAATAAATAGTCGTCTTCTGCAGCTCCAGAGATAGAATGGCTGTAGGGTAACAAAATGCTCATAATTGTTACTCTGCTGTGCTTTGTTCATGACCAACTTCTAAATCAGAGCCAGTTTACACTTACAAAAACCAATGACTCTGTTCTTGTGTCAACATGCACCAATAACATACTATGTAGAATGTATGCATGGTAATGTTCTGATTTTCTGCTTTTATTATTCCCTCTTCTATTTGTTTTTAATTGACTTTCTGGTAGTCTGAGTACCAAACATGAAGCATTCTCTTCTTTTTAAAGCTAAATCCTAATCTAGGTCATCCTGTTTTTACATCTGGTTTTGAAAGAAAGTAAATGAACCTTTAAACTTTTTGGTTGACTGAGTTTCAGAGCTGCCTTGTGGTGAACACTCACCTCACCTCACATCGAGAAGGTGCTGGGAAGAAACCCGGGTTGGACCTTTCTGCACAAAGTTTGCATTGTCCTCTTTGTGCATGCGTTCATGTTCTCAGGCCACTCCTGCTTCCTCCAACAGTCTAAAAACATGTGTCAAAGGTTATTCATGATTCTAAATCGTCTCCAGGTGTGGTAATGTAACATACTGGTAACCTATCCAGGGTGTACCCCTCTCTTTGCCAAAAGTAGTTTATTTAAGTGTACTACAACTATACTTGGTCTATACTAAAATTGAGTCAGTGTACCGGTACTTGATTTTTATATATCATCTATGTATTGCAGACTTAAAATGTTCCAATTTAGTCTGAATAGGTGTTCAGTTAGTATACTTTCCACACTACACATACATGGTAGACTTGCTATACCTATACTCAAGTAAACCTAATATAATAAACTTAGGTGGGATAGGCTCCAGCAACCCAGTGACCTGGAAAGGGCTAATGGGGTTTAGTAAAATAGATCAATGGAAGCTTGTAAAGTCAATTATCAAAACTAAGCTAGCTAAACTTAGCTTTTGGTAGTGCTTCAGATTTATTATGACCTCTGTTGGCTGCACAGAGACACTATTTGAGATGGAAATACTTTATTTTGCACATATAAAATTGTGTTTGCCCGGCCAACAGTGGCTCCATCGCCTTGCATTGTACTTCTTCTAGATTTTAGAGAGTGGTGGGAGTTTTTTAAAGCTTTCTGGTGTGGTACATATGGCAGGACAACTCAAACGTGTCAAATGACCAATAAACACAAGATATTTTTAGTTTATTCACAGCAATTCAAAGCAGTAGTTTCTGCAAAGCAGCTGTGCATTGCTTTCATGTTGCAACAATTTGCTTTCAAACATTCGCACTTTCACATTGCTCAAAGTTTAACTTCAACAATGCATCACAGATACAATACTTATAAAATATTCACAGTCCTTATAATCTTTATACACATTTTTTTACAAAATCTACATTTCTGAAACCATGTACCAGGAACTCCTACAGTTGTTCAAACTCTGGAGAGCCCAAACAGTAAGATCAGTCTGTTGGTGAATCTGCTTTTCCTTGACTGGCCACTTTGGTTTGACTACATATTGCAAACAAAAGAGGGACGCTTTTATTATTTTAACCAGAAAAAAAGCAGCTTTAAAGTGATTGCACCAAAAGTAACTGACTCTTTTACTGTTGCATGGTTAATCTTTTAAAGCACACCTGCTCTATTACCTGAAAATCCGCTCCTCTTTATCCCTGTGACAAATCAGTTCAAATCTGAGTTGTTCTGTGCATGAGGAGTTAAACCGTGGAACATTTTTTGTAAGAAAAAATAACGTTTTTATACATTCAACAGAGCAGTTTTCTCTGGATACACCACCCTCTTGCCTCTAACAGGCATGAGATATCTCATTTCTTTCCAGAACCTGGAGGAAGGGCAGGAGGACGCCGACAACGGCGAGTCTTTTCTCGGTCCTTCATCTTCTCTCGTCATCCAAAGGGTCCTCCATTTTTGTCTGGTCTTGAAATCCTTCCACAAACACACAGCGCCTTGCTTCTTCCTCAGATGCTGCACCGACTCTGGGAAGAGAGCCAGCTGATCTGGGGAGATCTCTTCCAGCTCAACCAGAACCACCTGTAAGACAGAACTTGAGTTAAAAGAAGGAATGCCCCAGAATTGTGGGGAAAGTGAATCATTGAATTCCTACTGCTAAATTTAAGAAAAAAATATTATTGATTGTATTATTACAATAGGCTTAGTATAAGCCAACTGAAAGGTTTGTCTTCATTGTTACTTGCCTGTTACCAAATTTTATTGAATGTTTAGCCTTTTATTGTTTTCTAATACACAGATGATTTATCGAACTGAAGCAAAATTTGAGGTTTGAAGTGAATCGTGGGGACTGCAAATCGTTGCATCCCTACTTAGAACCAAAGAGTATTTTGGTAACCCTGCAAAGCAAAAATAAATGAATGTGCACACTCCTCAGTAGACCTAAAATTATAGTAAAAGTAAGGGGTGGGGTGCAATAATAACAGTAAATCTTGGCATATCCAAAAAAGTACACAAAATAACACAAAATGTGATCAAGTGAGCAAGAGGTTGAAATATGAAGGACTGATTACAATCTTTTAGATGAGCTTTCATTGAGGTTTATTTTCTCTACCCAATTTGTAACCGTTTTAATCTCGTCTTTGGTGCAGAGTGTGTACTTCCCGTCAGCCTGCCCTCAAAAAAGAAGAACAAAACTTTGTTGGGTTTTTTTTGCGGTCGACTAATGACTTCAATAATGCAAAAACTTTGCATAAGATACTTGCTTCAGGCTTTCAGTGGAGACAAAAATGCTGTGTGAATATCTGTCCTGTTTACCTTCAGGGATCTCTCCAGCAGTGCTCTGTGCATGGCAGCCACACATTCTAGGTGCTGCCTTGTGTCCGTGTACGCACTGCTGCTGTCTAAATCCATGCTGCTTTCACAGGTCTTGCTCTCAGCGTCGACACTTTCATCACTGCTTTTGAAGATGTTGTTGTTATTGCTTGTGTGTCTTTTGGAGATGAAGGTGGAGGCGGTGTAGAGCAGGAGGAAGCGGCGACTGGCTTGAATGTTCTCTTCCACAGAGTCCACCATGGCTGCAAACGCAAACAAGCATTTTGGGTGCAGTTGTTAAAAAAAAAGGTGATGCTGATACACAAAAATTAATTTATCATTTATTCATTTTTATTTTTATTAGACATTTTACTTTCAAAGACCCACTCAGATGTTTTAAACATGCTCTTTTGGCATTTTTCTGACGATAGAGGAGACATATGAAGAATTCATGCTTACAATGGCATTTCTGAGTCTTTATTTAAATGACTGTGAATCAAGAGAAGACAAAAAAAAAATGCCATTTGAAAATACGACATTGAAAATGTGCTCCTCTGCTCCATTCTGATGCACCTACTAGTAGACAACTAGATCTATGTACGTTCTTGTTTTCCTTGTCTGGGCTGGAATCTGGCTGAAAACAGTACAACTAGATAGCTGCAATATTCCTCGCCCTTTTTCTTGCAGTGGTAAGCTAGGGAGAGAGAGTAGAGTAGAGAGCTCTCAGCAATAGAGAGGGAAAGGGGGCGGCGCTGCTCCACACCAGACAGTCCTGCCCACAACACTGGCTCCCTCTGCGTTTCAGGATGGCTTTTAAAGTTCTTTTGATGCTTTATAAATGTTTTCATGGTCTTTGGCCTTTTTATTTAACCACTCTGCTTTTATGATATGAGACCCAAGACTTTTTTTAAATGCTTAATTATTGTATTCTTTCTCAATTTATTAATTTATCTATTTCCTTTCCTAATACTTTTTTTACTTACATAACGGCTAGTATTATTTTTTTATTATTATTCATATTTCTTTTCAATATACTACCCTTTTTATTATTATTATATTCGTGATGTTGAAGGTTATTTAATTTACTTTATTTTTGAATTGCTATTATTGTAATATCTTTCCAAATTTATGATTATATATATATATTTTTTTTCTGATGTTTTTTACTCCAGTGATTCCTCTTTGTCTGTGGTCGAACAGCTCCGCCTGTAGGGGGTGCTGTTCCCGCAGTGCTCGTTCTCATTGAGCTGGCTGGGATCCTGCTCTGTGGGCTAATAGCCGTAGAGTGGGCCCTGAGCTGCTCTTTGTTGGGCGGGCGCTGGGGCAATGACCCTCATGGTCGGGCTTGGCCTTGGAATAAATGGATCCCCATTATATCGTTTCTGCACAGTAGAACCGAGCCAGACTGTTTCTCAAAGCTGCAGTTCTTAAGTTTCTGTTCAGGGTTACATTGGAGGGAGGAATCTGGTGAAGAAGGGGTGCACACTGTATGTGATTGTCGTATAATTTCTGCTTTAATTAATTATCATATTTTATTACTATTTTATGTGCTTTTATGTGAAGCGCTTTGTGTTTATTTGCTATACAAATAAATAAAGTTTGAGTTTGATCAGTAATTAGAGGTTTAAGTCTTGTCCTTACATTGTCCAGGCAGGCAGTCCCGGCCCGCTATGAAGAGTTTGTAGCCACAAGCTTTTTCCAACACTTGGGGCAGCATCTGCAGAGCAAATTTCTCCACTTCCTCTCTGAAGTCAAAGGCGTAATGCTGTGGATACGCCACATAGGCATCAAACACCTTCCCATCCAAATCTGCCAAAGAGAATAGACATACATTAGAGATCTGCACTCACAGGGAAATCTGGAAGTTAATAAATGAATTCTCATCTTCATAAATTCAACTAATCCCAAAAAGCTAAATTAACATTAAAATGACTGAACGTCTTTAAGAAGAACAGAGAGCTTCCTTTAAAACAAACATATGTAACCCTTGTGCTATCCTATGGGGTCAAGATGACCATTGACGTGTTCTCCCTACCATGACAAAGGTGGATAAAGGTGAAGAGGATTTCATGTAATCCATGGACACCAGTGAAGATCACAAATCATTGAAGAAAAAAAGTTCAGCGCAATGTCTTGTGGGGTCTAGATGACCCAACTCCCAATGTTAAAGTGCCTAGGATAGCACAAGGGGTAAGCATAACCTCTAGTCTTTTTAATGTTGTGTTTGTCAACGTTTCCGGTGGAACAGCCACACAGAATTTTGCTTTTACCTGATTTTTTTAAAACTCATTTTTTCTTTATTTGGCCATAAAAACGTTTCAGGTGTGCAAAATGCTGACATGCCTGGACAGTCTGAGTGTGCATTCAGACATGCTGTTCTGTGACAAGGATGTGGTTGTCTGTGCCACAGCCGGTTTATAGCATCAGTTATGTCATTGCTTTGTAATCATGTAGCCTGTAGAACGTATTACCTTTGTTTGCATAGAGGACTGGAAAAGCCCTCCTGAACCACAGCACTAAATCAACCTTGAAAATGTAGTACACAGTAACAGTGGAGATGAAGAGAACCATGACGCCACTGAGAACACATCCGATGGGAAGTATGATGTTTGGATCTGCAGGGATGAAGAACAACCGTATAGTCCACATTAGTCACGTATCCAGTCTTGTTATTTCAATTTATGCAAAAATGTATTTATGTCAACATTTTTTTTAAAGTTCTTAACCATAAGAAAATAATAATTCTCCTCTGATCATCGTAAAGTTTGATAAAAACCATGTAATTGCATCATTTGACGAACCCAGCATGCAGTTTGTTTTTTCAGACATACAGGTATTAAGTCATGGCTTTGTTGATCCAGTAACTCTTTTTTGGTGGTTGATCACGCATGTGACCCTAACACTAGCATACTTTGACTTAAGAAGTTTCACCCTATAGCGTTATTGCTAATGCTCATTTTGAGCATAATTTAATATTAAAGCAGTTCCCTTGAGGCTTGTATGGACACCTCATGAAAATGGAACGTACCATTGCCGTGCGCTTGGTAGGTGTATCGTGAAGAATTTGTAGATGATTTAAGTTGTGCGCACTTATGACGTACAGATGATGCTGTTGTACGGTTCCCCCTCACGCCACACTGTAGTTGCTTGTAAGGTGTGTGTACTGGCCGAGCACAAATGCTGTAAGTGTCTAAGATGTCCACACAAACTACACTCTGATTGTCTAATTTCCTAAATGCTGACAGTCAGGCTGCATGCTATGCACTTACCACTTGAACAGTGATAATGGGCTCATTGGGCAGCGCGCAGGATTTGGGGATTAAAAAAAAGAGTAATCTGTACAACGTGCCTGTGCCTCACCTACGTCACCCCTATGTGTTGTTTAGGTGTTCGCTATGACCTGTAACCCACACCAAGCCCATAGAAAAAAATACAAACGAACATAGTCTCTCTATGGGCCGACTGAGCGGTTAATGACCTTAATATTTTGTCTGGGCCACCTTTGTGCCCCATACAGATTTGCTCATTTTTGCCCCACAGACAGCCCATATCCCCCCATAAGAGCAGATGTGATTAAATAATCAATATAGACTGGATTCTGTATCAGTTGAACACAAATAGAGGCACTACAATGAAGGTACTTTAAGGATTCTTTGCTTTTTACCTGCTGGGACCAAAGTAAAAGAGGCCTCTGGGTGGCCTCTGAAACTGTGCGCTCTGCAAGTGTAGTTGATGTTAAAATCCTCATCTCTTAATTCAGTAAAAGAGAGCTGCGTCTCAAACCAAAACCCTTTGGGATCGTCTTGGGTCCAGATGCTGTTGAGAACAACAGATTGAACCAAAGATTAGGTCTGTTCTGGTGGACAATGGCAGAAAAGATCCCAAGAACGGAGCGGTGAAGGCGCTGACCGCTGTTCAGAGGTGAAGATGCGCTCAGAGGGCTGTGTATTGAAAACGTAGTCGTCTCCGGCCAACCAGAGGACATCAACAAAGGACATCCCAGAACCTGGCACAAACACCAGGCACTTTTTGGTAAAGTTGGACCCTAAAAATACAGAACAAAAACACAACATTGAAGATTAAAAGTAAACATTTTGTAGAATGTGAAATATAAAAGAGAGAAAAAAATCACACACACAAACAACAAATATGGTTTTTAACAAAGCCTCAACATTTAGAGAATGTTTAAAATGATCTTTGTGGTTTTTAAGATCAAACACTGTTGGTAATACAAAAATAAATTGAATTCAGTGGCTTTTGGTTTATGTTAAAATGTTTTTGTAACAAAAGTATATACTTTTATTAAACGGTAATATCAAATTTCAGGTAAAAAAAATATATTTACCAATTAGCTTAGTTGTATGGTACAAAAAAATATTGGTCTTAGTACCCCTAGTTACTTTTAGAGGCAATCTGAAGTTTTTGGTAACTTTTTTGTGGTAATTTTTAGGAAATGTGTTTACCACCTTTATTTGCTTTGATGATTTCATTTGCTGGTTGGTGCACCTGAGGACCAAAAGAAGTATCATCTGGAATGATAAAAAAAATGATAATTAATACATCAGATACTGGATACTTTTAGAAATCTCAATGTTTCCTAGCGGATACATCAATAACAAGAGGATGATTATTGGGGTTCATTGAGGTCATTATGTCACTTTTTGTCCCGTTCATCAGCTGAACAGGGGTTAAAACAAGGGTTGGGTCATGTTTTGTGTATATGAGTACAAACATCTGTACAAAAACCCACCTCACTGCAGAAGATGGCACCATTAACGTCTGCTCTAAACCTAAGAATTTTAACTTTTTAAAATATCTCTACAATTATGATAACATTCAAATGAATAGATAGAGTAAATACATGTATTTATAGATGTATGGATGACATCTTGCATATTGTATTATTAAACTTTTTTGTTGAATAGACCAAAGAAAATCCTAATGGTAAACATTATATTGCATAAAGATATACAGTAATTACACAATTATATATCATGCAAGATTAGCTCTATTTACAAGTACAGCCATGCATAGTTGTAAATACAGTATTGCATGAATGCATTTTTCTGTTTAAGTCAGTGCATCGTATTATATTTGATACAGATTTTCGGAGATCCCTATTACATTAGTGTGATCAAAACTTTTCTTAAAAACCCATTGTATAGAATTTGTTTTCTGCCCTGCAGTTCATCTCTATTCCGCTAGGGGCAGTAGAGGGGCTTCTCCTGTTCATTTCAAAATGGTTTCTTCCGTGAAATCTCAAAAAAAATTTGGGCCGGAAAAGTTCAGCTAATTTTGTTGTTTATAGTGAGAATAACTCATCCAATTGTTAGTCATGTAAATGGCCTCTTGATGTGTTGAAATAGTCAAAAATGTATTGATAGATATATTTTTATTAGTTACATCATGTTTAAAAAATGTACATCATATTTGAGAGAGTAGCTAAATCTTCTTTCTCTTTCGGCTTTAACCATCAGGGGTCGCCATAGCGAACAAGTCGCATGGTAAACTTGGCAATGTTTTACGCCGGATGCCCTTCCTGACGCAACCTTCTCAAAGCAACCGGGCTTGGGACCGGCACAAAAGTAGAGAAGGGAACAGGGAGCAGCCCAGATTCGAACCCTGGTTTCACGGACGGAAGGCGCCGCAAACCAGCATGAGCTAAACCGGCTCCCTGAGAGAGTAGCTAAATAAATAGGTTAATAACCTTAAACTAAAAATGTGAGCAAAAACGTATAAATCCCCCATCATAATATAATTGATGCTATTATCTACAGTATTTCATAAATGTATAAACTTTTCCAAATTCTTTTTTGGATTTCATCAAAGAGTTTGATGAAAAACAGACTTTATTGTGTTTATTTCTTTGTCTAAGTCTCCTACTGTTAAAGTGCAGGTGTGGCTTTTCTTATATGTTTTTATGAAGAACAAAGTTGGTGTAGATTCGTTTTTATTGCAGCACAAAGTTCCATTCCTCCCTGAAGCTCCAACAGACTCGGACAAGAAGTTTGCCACCACCCAGGAGTCCTGAGTCCCCCTACCTCCAGATAAATATTTATTCTGGCTAACGAATGACTAAGTATGAAGGAGTGAGTTTAAACATGAGAAACTGTTTGTATGTCTGTGGCTCCGTCATGAACTTGTGACCCTTCCAGTGTGGACTTGAGTCTTTTGTTGCTGTGAAAAGCTGCAGAATGGCTTTCAATGAGGCAAATACAAACAATTCTACAGTTCTGCATGCCAAAGTAACAAGCACGTCTCTGTGAGGCACGAAAAAGTTCAGACCTATGACCGGGGCTTCAATGGTCTCCGACACTGATCCTCCAAAACCCCCAAGGGTGAAAGTCAGAGTGCAGGTGTAGTAGGCATCGTCATCGGAGTCGACCAAGTCAAAGGACAGCAGGGTCTGACCACGGTAGGTGTACTTGTCTGTTCCATCAGCTATGGGGTCGCAACCCTACAATTACAAAAGAAAAAGTTAACATTTGCAGCTTGACATCCCATTAAGCCCAATTTATGCTTCATAGCGATTGGCCATGGCGTCAATCGTAATGCGTTCCTACCACAAGGTTGGCCGGTTTTGCTTGCGACGGTTCGCAATAACTGCCACAAACTTTTAGAGTTGCCTGTATACTTTTCAAGGCTGATGACCCGATGGTCTCCAGTGTTTCAGTGGTTCTGTATTTTATTAAAAATGGATATATAGGGATCTTTGAGAGTCTGTTTGTCATGTAAATATGTAAATAAAGCTTGTTTTTTACATCTGCAAACTTTTTCTGAAGATGCATATGTTTATATAAATAAGTTTGTGGTTAATTATTGGTCCAGACAAGACCAGGTATTTAAAAGCTTCAACTTACCAAATAACTACACTTTAATTGAAATGATGTGCCACCTGCTCCATATCTTAGTTGAAAGTAGCTGAAGATACAGTTCCATGAGATTGTAAATATGCAGTACAAATGTTGTGTTTTCATTTTTAAGTCAGGATAAAATAATGTCTCTACCCTCTTGTATATGGAATACTGCAGGGGTGGGGGTGGACTTTTTGACTCGTGATGCCACAGAGGGTTCTAAAATTTGACAGAAGGGCTGGACCAGGAGCTAATGTGTGTGTGTGAGTGTTTTGGTAATCCACCTCATCAGAGAAAGAAACAACATTGAATCAGGATCAAAACATGAATGAACCGACTAAAAAATTGATGTATGTATTTTAAAACTGAACATTTTGGATTTTATTCTCATTTTAGAGCCAATTACACCGATGGGTTGACGTCTCTCAAATGCCAAATCAGAGAAATGCTGCATTCGTGTGCAGTTGGAATGATCAGAAACATCAGCAAAACAACAAATCTTCCGAAACCACATGAATGCTGAAGAACATTCTACATCCAAGCAAATGTCACTTTATTTGTAGAAGAACCATTTGACAGGAAAATAAGACCTTTATAAGGATTATCGATTTATTTATTGCAGTTTCGCGGGCCAGATTAAATCATTTAATATGGGCCGTTCCCCACCCCTGGAATACAGTAATAGCAACCTTGTCTTCAAAATCCTGGGACACGATAAACCACAACTTTCTCGAGCTCTGTCCGCTATCGTGTCTTCTAATCGCTCAGAATAAGCTTAGGGTAAATGGCGTATGCACGTACTACAGGCGTTAAATTCCAAAAGTTTGTGTTGCGATTGGGGAGGGATTGGGGAGATTCTATTCCGACGTCCTTGTAACCAATGTGGTCTGAGGGATTTCAAATCGCTATAAAGTTTAAACAGGGTCTTACACAACAATTGTTTTCAGTTATTAAATGTGAAATCGCGTTCACTTGGTAAAACAATCAGTTATCATTTATAATACTCGGTCTCAACGCTTTTAAATCACAAGATCGAATCAAATGTTTAATGTGGTTAATATGTTTAACAACTTTTTTTGATTTTTTGATTTGAAATGGTTTACTTCAAGCAATCAAAGCAAGAATAATGGACAAAACAAAACAATCAGCAGTATCAATTTAGGATAATTAGACATTAAATCAAAGATTGCTTGAATGGGAGTGGAAGGAAGGGAAGTTATATAATCCCACCCCTGTTCTTGGCCATGCTTGTCCTCTGGCATCTCTTGTTCCGGCTCCTCCGGGCTGCCGGGCCTGGTGTGCCCATGTTGGGTGCTCTGGGCCTGGGGGTTGGGGGTCTCTGGGGCGGGCGCTGGGGATGAGTTGTGCTTGTGTTCCATAGATGCTGACACCCGGCCAACAGGAGGACAGGAGGCCGGATGGGCGCCTTCTGGTTTCTCTTTTTCTTAAGCTCTGTCAACTTTCTCTCTTTTTTAATTGTGCTTGTTTTTAAATTGTATTTTATTGAGGGGCTTCTTTATTATTTTATTACATGTGTGGAGACTGGTTTTGTATTCTGCTTGTTTTGTTTTTTATGAAACTTTTATGAGCTGTCTATTTGACATGAAAGGTGCTTTATAAATAAAATTAATTTGAATTTGAATTTGGATTCTACTGTAACCATTTTATTACATTTCACGATTTATCATTATCTGGTTCCTAACTTTTTATCAGATATGTATCCTGCTTACAGTTTCAGGTCATCATGAATAAATCACATGACAGAAAGGGTTGTTATACCAGTTCATATTACTCACTGTTCCAACAGAAGTGAGAAGAAGAGATATGTTAATAGCTGTGCAGTTTATTGATGTACCCCCATCAGGGGCAGTTCAGTGTCGCTACCTTTTTGTAAAATGTGGTAGGCTTTCTGTGGCCTCCCACATTCCCCAGAGACTGGCGTCTCCACCACCAGCTTAGTGGACTGCGTGTAGCAGTGAGAAGGAGTTCTAAAGAAACACGTAGACAAAAAAGTACACAACAAAAGTAACCTCTAAATGAGACACTGAAGGTACAATAGGGGGTGTACGTTTTTTTACAAAACAAGGAAGATTTAATCGTAAAGACAGATGTAATGTCAGACCGATGGTTTGGTCTTAAGCTGCACTCTCACCTCAGGACAGTCACATATTCCCCGTCGTCCTCCAGTGTTACGTTAAGAAACCACATGGTCTCCTTCAGAACAAAGACTTTGTGGGTCAGGTTGCTCATCTCTTCTCCTGTTTTCAAGTTGTACCATGTGATGTTGTACGGCACAGTTGTGTAGTTGAACACGTCTGGAGACACCAGGGTGCTGTTTAGCATGGCCACATCTCCAGGAACAGAGAAAACCCGCTCAAACTGCAGCTTGTAGTTGGTGCAGTTATCTGTAACGCACACAGGACGAATGAACGGTGAACCGCTGGGATGCCACATGTCAGCGTTTTTTTTTAATCAATTATGATTATGTCGTTTTTAGCCAAAAGGAAGAGAAGTCCAGATGCCGTCGGTCAACTTTAAGACATCATCTGGATGAATAAGAACTTTAAGAAATATCTTTAAAAGACACAAAATTTAGGGGATAGAAAAAACTTTGTTTGGGTTTTATTTCTTTAAATTATAACCAATATAGGTAGAAAAAAATGTTTTCTTTGGTTTTTAGTTTATTGGCTCCATGCAGGGGAATTCTTTTCCTTTTTGTTATGATTTATTGAAGGTAACAAATAGTTTAACTGTGTAATTCTAATCCAAACTACTTACAAAATTAAGGGGGTACTTTAAAGCCCCACTCCAATCATCGCTTGAGCTCTTTTCAACGTGTCCCCAGTTTTTTTGAATATACGATGATCCTGTTAGTAGTGAAAATCTAAAAAGCCTGTCTTGTTTCCTATGACATAGTTTCTGCAGAGCTGCAGGAGTTCATTTGAAATTTGCGTCTGAGTTGTGGGTGGGACTGCCCTGACTTTCCTTCATCCCTTTGTTTACTCTCTCTCCCTTACAGCTCCTCGCACCCCCAACCTAACATTACGGGTTTCTATCTACAGTCTGTGATTTAAGTGGAAATACAAGAACTAAAAGAGGAATTCTACTCACCTGCTGACATCTCTGCACACAGTTTTGAAATCCAAATGAAAAGCAGAATGCTTTTCAGTGTCGATCCCAAGTCCATGGCTGAAATTAAAAACATACACAAGACTCAGAAGTGAACTAAAACTCAGAATACACACACTACTAAACAACAGGGGGCTATACGAAAATGTTATTGCATGTTTACTTATTATTTCAAATATATGATTGACCCAAAAGTTTCTGATCCCGATTTGTTCTCTGCATTAATCTTTTCCATTCTCTTCCCACCATCCTCTATGAATAAATGAAAGACCATCCATCCCATGTTACTTGAGTTGCTGTAAACCTCCAACTGAAGAGTATTCCTAGACAATTTGTTCTCTAGAAAAATCAGTCTAAGTCCATCAACCCCAGGGTTTTTCTGCTCAATTACCTCTAAAACAGTTTCATCTCACCTGAATCAAAGTCCCAAAAACCAAAATATACAGCATCCAAAATCAGAAAATTACAATTAAATTGTCTTGGACTATGTTTTAAGCCATGGCTATGAAGTAAGCAACTAATGCCAACAGCAAACTTGTGTTATTTAAGAATCAAAGAATCAAAACGGTTTTATGTCGATCTGAAGGAAACTTGATTTTCAATATTTTTTAGTTCAAAGGGTCAATAGAAGAGAAATCTTTGTATTTGTGTCCAACCCCTCAGCTGTGCGTCGTCTGCTAGTGTGTGTGTGTTTCTATCAAAAATGTAAAGAATCAAACATATCCAGATGTTCTTCTTGCTTCTTCTAGAAATCCTCCAAGCTTTCCTTAAAATGTACCCTGTGCCTTTCTGTTTTGTATTGAGGGATTTTTTTAACACACAAAAAGTAAATTGAAACTACTTCTGGAACATCTCATTAGTGTAACGGGTTCAGTTTATGTAGATTAGGGGGACCACAGCACTAGTCAACAAACCAGAGGTGTCGATGGCATTGAGTCTGTGTTTTACTAGAATGTGTAATGAATCTGAAGCCTTTTGACTTGTAGCTTTTTGAAGTTTCAATAAACAAGTACATTTCCATATGAGAATAGAGTCTGAAGTCCCAACCAGATCATCGTTTGATCTGTGGTGGAAGGGATCCAGTTGTCTTTTAATTATGACGATGCCATTTTTAGCCAAAATCAAAGAACCTGTGTCGTTTTCTAGGACATAGTTTCTGCAGAGCGGCAGGAGTTCATCAGAAATCCACCTCTGGGTTGTGGGTGGGACTGTTGGTGCGAAGAAACGCCCCCTCCCATTATCCAGAACTGAGAGCTCTCTGTTTACACTCTCTTTCCCTACTTCACAGCCCCTCACACCCCAAAGCTAACATTACCGGTGCAACAAAAAGGGCGTGCAATATCGACTCTATCCAGTCGCACCGTTTTGATCCAGATGTCAGCTCAGACGAGGAAAATGAAGACGTCAAGTCATCGATTTGTCTGCAACTGGATCCATCAGAACCTGTTTTCTGCGTCACAAATGTGATCTTTTTCAAACAGCATGTTTTTGTGTGCTCCGGATGCACAGAAATCTGAGTAAAGAAATACTTAGATGTGCAATTTTAATCTTAATTTTCTTGAAATGTGTGCTCCATCAACAGAAAAACGCCACAAGGACCTGTTAAAAACACAATTTTCATCGGAATGGGTCTTTAAGGAAAAAAAACAAAACAAAGAACAATGAAGAGAAGAATGTTACAGGCAGCCTAACTGAATCCTAACCCCAAGCAGTGCAATAATAGACTCTAATCTAAAAATATTTATGATATTAAAACTGCAGGACAAATAAATACTGAACAGAACTTGTGTCCTTTTTGAACCAGAAGCAGATTCTTTGTTCTAGAAAACCGCTTCTTGTTTGATCTGTGCTCAAAAGTAGGAATAACAGTCTTCAGGGGGCTTTTAGGAAACCGGAGAGGCAACATACCACAGAGGCTGCACCTTTCTTGGTGTACTACACAACCCAAAAAGTACTTGTCACCTTTACAATGCTCCTTTGGCTAAAGATGTGAGTACGGCCCAGTGCGTGGAACGACTGGGATTTAAACCTGTCAGGGTGGTTGTTTGCAGTGAAATCGGAGGTATTGGAAGCCTTCAGGCCTGGATCCTTCTCCTCTGGAACAAGCTCGGGCAGAGAGGAGGCGAGGAGCGTGGGAAGAGCTCTGGGTCACGGCTCAGACATTTCTGGGAGTTCTGCGTGGGAGGCTGAGGTGAATGAAGATGAGTCACATGACTGAGTAAAAGCTCTTGGAAAAAACAACTCTTATTTGCTACCTTTGACCTAGAAATGTCCAGAAACGGTAATAAAGCAGATAATTAAAAAAAAAGCTGTTTCAGCGAAAAAAGACTATGAATGACAAACTAAATTCTGCTTGTTGTTTTTGTTAATGCACATAAAGTTAATGTTATTTACCATCAGAAATGTTTTGTTTCTTAAATTGCTCTCATGTCCCACTGCTTCCTCCCTATTGGTTGGTTGCAGGGGTGGCGCTACAGGGGGGCAAGGGGGGCTACTGCCTCCCTGGCAAAAAGCTTTGCCCCCTAAGAAGCTTTAAGACAAATAAAACAGTCTGAAATACGTGTTTTTGATCCTTTCATTGGTAACGAAACTCTGCTGCTCTCATTTGCCACCTATCCAAAGTCTTCTGCCCCCTCACCCCATCAAAATGTTCTCGCCCCGCCACGGGTTAGCTGGGAGTTCAAGATCTTGAACTCAGTGTCCTTGAGCAATACACAGAGGTTTAGGTTAAAAGTCTTTCCCAATTAAAACAAAAAAAAATTAAAAATTACGTAATCTAGACAAACTAATTTTATTTAAAATTATTGTAACTACTATTGTAACTTATTTATTTGATATAAATGAGCGTTGATAGCATTCATTAACCCCCTTTTTTCTGTCTTCTTTCTTTAATAAGCTACTGGGTATTATGAATCTCATTTGTGAACTGTAGTCCCGTTTGACACAAACACGCAAGGACTCCTGGTTGTATTATTGCTGAAGACGTGTAATCTCTTTCTGTTGTCCAGTCTGAATAAAAAAAGAATAAGTGTGTATCTAATGTGATGTACCATCATGTTAATGTCTCAGTTTTTAAACACAAAGATTTGCACAAACATCCTGAATTCTTCAACAGCGATGCTTCATACAAGCCAAATCTCTTGTCGTTTCTGTCTCCATTTTCATCAAAATAGTGAAATCACATCCTGATTGGGAAACCAGAAGACTTAATCTAGAAGCCCCAGTTTGATTATCGATTAGTTGAAATGACAAAACGGAGAAAATGATTTATGGCTCCAGGGAAGGCAAAGCTGCAAACTCGAAGAAGAGGATTCAGTGTGTTGTGGGGGGGGGTTAGGGTTAGGGTTAGGGTTAGGTGGAGGTGGAGGTTCAACTCTCCAGTTCAATCCCTCTCAGGACCAAATCAACTCCTGCCTGAGGATGGTTGATAGATTAGTCTGTGATTGTAATTTGTGGTGTGGTTGTGTCCGCTGTGATGGACGGGCCGACTGCCTGGGGTGTTCTCTGCCTTCGCCTGACAATAACCAAGTAGATCCCAGCGCCCCTGTATGGGGAAAAAGTGGGTATAGAAATGGACGGATTGAACTGTTCTGCTTCTTGCAGCCTCTCATCACAGCAGGATATTTAAACCTGCAGGCACACCAGCAAAAAAACCCTTCCCTTTATGTCTGTCATCAGGCAGAAGTTACAAATGTTCAAACACGGCTCTAATGATTAATAGTATCTGACAGCTCAATGCTCAACATCTGTGATCATGCGTCATCCCTCAGATCACACTCCAACATGTCTGTAACTTGGCACTCTGAGCCTTATTGGACTGGACTGTCTCCTAGCAACAAGTTCATGTTATTGTTTGTTTGACAGGATGGTCTTCTTACCACGGAAGATTCAATTAACCTAAAGGCCAATCTCCATCAGAATCCTTTCCGCTCTTAAATAACACAGGTTGTTTGCGCTGCGGTCATATATGTTGTAAGACCAAGTGTTGCAGCAAAACGCTTGCATGACGGAAATCACACGGGTGCTTTTTCGAGAAAACGGCCCCCCAGCAACCCAACGAATTTAGCAATGTTTGATTTCACTCCAGCCAACCCACAGAAGGGAACCAGTGGCGCTTTCTGTTTGCTCTGTGATGGGCGGGTTGTCCCCGGAATGGGTTCAGTCACGCAAACTTTGTCCATCTGTCTGAGTGACAGAAGTTACAACAGAGCAAAGGTGCAAGGTCCTCACAGCACGAACATTTAGGCAACAGATAAGCGTTTGACAAACATGTTTTACAAGGTTTGACGGGAAATGACGCCGCAGCACCGGTTGTTATTGTAAAAAAAACAAAAAATGAAGGATGTTTACGGCTGTTTGGCTGTAACTATAAATCGCTTGAATTAGAGTTTTTTAATTTAGACGAGAAAAGTAAAGCATAGTTTTATTAACAGTAATAATTAACGTTGGCAGGGATTTAGCCTCCGAATGCAAACCTGACATGTTTCATAAAACTCATGTGTGACACATCAAGAGGACAAAAACATGTTAGATCCTCACATGTTTTAAAAAACACAGAAAAAACAGAATTCCTTCTGTCATGATGTGCCCGTCTGTCCTCACTCTAATTCATCTTTTTGTCCATCTCGTCCTCATGCTCCTTTAACATTCGGGTTGGGCTCAAACAAGTTGAGGCCCGTGAAGATACTTTTGGGAGGATCCGAGTCAGCTTGACGGACGGGCAGAGCTCAGCGGGTTCCTTGAACGATGGGAAAATGCTAAGCAAAGCAGAAAGTGCTGACTCTTAAAAGAGGAAGAGAACAGGTTTTCTGTGAAAATGGAGAACTGAAACCCAGACCCTGTTGCTCTCAGTTCGAACGTGTATTCCAGGTTGAAGCCCTCACTGCCACAAATGAGGAGTGACTATAAATAAAGTTCACACATATTCAGATTTTACTCTGACAGTTTTTGTCCTCCACAGAACCTTTATTCCGTTTTGCCCACATAGTCTGAATCAGATATTTGTTTCTTTGCAAAAACTTTTATGTAAGAGCAAAAAATCTATTTAAATCATAATATCCCACATTTTTTAGAGAAAATGAGGAAGAGCTTTTTTAAAAAAAAGGAGGGGGAAAAAAAGCTTATCAGTATCTGCCAATAAACTACTAAATTACTTTAACTGTCAGGCGTGTTTGTTTTTCCAGATAACGAATTAAATTACTATTGGTGATGGTTTTACCACAGTTCTGTAAACAGTGCTGAGCTGCTGATATGAGCAGTCATCCCCTAAATTATCAGGAAAACTGTGTGACTATGGAATTCTGCACCTCCATTGAAAAAAGTTAAAGACTCGCTCTGATGAAAATGGCATTTGTTGTGTCTTTAACGTGCTCTTGTGGCATTTCTCTAACGATGGAGGACATTTATTAAGAAAATTGCAGTTTGGAGTATTTTTTATATTCAAATTGTTGTGGATCAGGAGCGGATGAAAAAAGAGCTCATTTGTGACGTGGAAAATAAATTGGGTGGGCCACACGGTCCTGCTAAAAACATAGAGGCAACTTTCTGATGAACCACTGCTGCCATGCAGAAACTATCCTAGAAAAAGGCAAAGGTCTTTTGATTTTGGCCAAAAGTGGCATAATCATAATTAAATGACCACTTGGAAAACTTTGACCATAGTTTCAAAGATAAAAGGAGTGGGACTTTAAGTTATTTTGGTTCTTTTGTTTAAAAGCAGCTTTGTTATGTTAATAAAATGTATTTTTTGTCTTTAAAAAAGCAGTTTTCCTCTTAGGAATTGGTTTTGTGTCACTGAGATGTCTGCGCTTGTTTGCAAAAATCCTTCCTTGTTCATCGTCACACTTTGCCTCACAGTTCAGACTTCTTTAGTCATTCAACCCTCATGAACAAAAACCAAATAAGAAAGCTGAATAAACTGTCCCGACATGTAGAAAATAGATTGTTTTGAGCATCAAATTCTGGGAAGAAGATATTCTTTTGATGGACACAATAAAGTAACAGGAATTAGCACTCAAACCTTTGACCTACATAGGAGCAGAATAATGTGGGAATATTCCTATTTAAATAAGAGAGATAAAGGATGTCAGACAAATCGTTAGAAGCAGAAGTCTCATGGCATTAAGGGTCGATGGACTCGTAGCTCTGAGGTTGATCAAAACAGAACAGTTAAACAGTTTAAGAGCTCATCCTGCAGCGGCAGATGGATGGATGGACGAGAGCTTGACTGCTGACCGGTTACATAAAGACAGTGCTTCAGTGTGCATCAATAAGATACTTGAAAAAACAAGAGTTTGCTGTGTTTCTGATCCGCTATTACCCCTTTTGGGGTCACGGGGTTTCTGGAGCAAGGGGGAAGCGGGGTACACCATGAACAAGTCACCAGTCTGTTGCAGGGCTGTGAGAAAGGATGTCAAACGAGCTTGGAAACAATTTCAGATTTGTGGAAAGTGTAAACTTTTTGTACTGCCAGCTCCCTTAACAGCTTCATAATAAATGCCAGCGCAAGAAATATAGAAATTCAGCAAAACATTACACAAAGATCTACAAAAGTTGTGTGACCTTCATCAAGCATCAGCACGAACAAGTTAAGCCCTTTCATTTCACATGCAAACGTTTTTTGTTCTTTCTATGCTACTTGTTTATTATGGCAACCCGTTGTGTCATCAAATCACCAAAGCTAAGCAGGATCCTTGGACTCACCTCAAACAAGGCGACCCAACAAACGGAGGAAGGATGAGAACGTTTGCACAGCCGGCGGAGCTCTGAGAGGAAACCTAACCTCTGACCTGTCGGCGAGGACTGCAGCCTCCGGCCAGCAGTTGATTATTCACTAACGTCTCCGTCACACCTCCAGAGGACACTCATGAACATCAACGCATCAACGCTAGCGCAGCTCTGCGGCCCTTTATTTGCATTTTAAATCACTTTGAGGACAACTAACCCCAAAATAAAATGATCGCCAGGAACAATTATAAGGCTGCCAAGTTTTCTATAAGCAGAATATAAACACAATTATTGGGGCTGAATGAGAAGCTTTTTATTTTAATTTTAATATATTTGTATTAATTTGTTGATATTTTTAAATGATAAACATGTAAAAAGTGCTAAGAAAATTACTGTAAAAGTAGTCTGTAATGTTAAAACCTTTAAAAAATATCTTCCTCGTCTTAAAACCACAAAATGGTTCCATTGCTCCAACAAAAAAAACCCAGTGTTGCTGTACATGTATGCACACCAACACCTGTGTTTTCCCCATCACATACAGGAATTCCCTGCACATATGTATTTGGCTATGACTCCGTCCTTATCAACAACAACTGACAAGTAAAAATCACAAGAAGGAAGCACACAAACCTGTGTGTGCAAAGCCACGACAAACAATTATCTGCCTTTCCAATCTATTCTGTGATTTTTCTCCTCGGCTGTAGAGACGGTTGATAAGCGTTTGCTTTTAGGGTTTTTATCTTCATTTAGAGTTTAATCTCTTTTGGCTCCAATGTTTGACAAAACCACAACGAACTGCTGATTTTTCTGATCAAAATGACGACAGATGCCAGTTTCTGTTTCATAGTGACTTTTAGGTGCTATTTTAGTGTTTTTACACTTTATAAAGCAGAAAACATTTTACCTTAATTAAAACTTAAATTAGGATTAGATGACAATGAATGAACATTGCATTAAAAAGGAAAAGAAGGATCATAAAATTCTATTGTTAGCATGAAAATCATTAGTGGTAAGCAGTGAATTAAACTTTTTGTTAATATTAAAGCAAAATAAATGCAACAAAACAATAATAATAATGATAATTCTGCAATAATAACAACAATAATAATAACAATAATAATTCATTTCATTCATTAAGCCCCTTCATAGACATTTAAAGTCACCTTACAACAAAAGAGTAGAAGGAAAAAAGTAATAAACAATTAAAAAACATTTTAAAAGACAAAGTGCATAGAACTTTTTTTGATTCAACTAGTTAAGTACTAATGTGAGAAATGTGCAAAGTCCATTAGAGCTCATATTAGGAGGCAACTTGATGAAGATCAACACAAATGAGTTCAGTTACAGCATTGCAGAATCACAAGTCTGCCAGTTTAACAGAGCAAAGATTTGAACAAACACTCCTGTCTTCCCTTATGCAATGAAAATCCTTAGATTTACAACAGACGGGAAAAGTAATTATGTTCTATAAACGCAACTCCAGAGAAAAAAAGGGTCTACAGCTCAGGTCAGGTCAGTGAAACTAGTTATAATTCTGTTTTCTTCAGTTGTTTTTGTCCAAACTTGAGTAAAATGTGGCATCATTAAAGTTCAGCTTGTATCTCAAGGAAATGTTAAATATCACATAACATGACGGAAAATTTTGTTTTTGCAAAAGACACCAAAAAAGGGAAGTTCAGATTACCAAACTCTCTTTTTTGTGTGCAGCTTGTGTGTTAAATCCTTTAATTAATATGTTTTTCTGTTTAGCATTAAAATTGACCAATTAAAAAAAACAATATTCATACATGTCAACGGGAATAACCCCAACAATAAGAAGGATTTTTTTTTTACTTTTTGTGCTAAATCCAACGTGCCGCCCTGCACTGATGTCACACTTCAAGCTGTGTCCTGTAGGGTTAACCGTGACAGTGATACAGTGATTTTGTTTAAAACAGAAAACTCACCATCACCTTGATAGTAGTCCTGCTGTGAAGACTGTCCCTCATCAGCTCACATAGAAGTCCAATAAAAACATCTTTTTCTCTTCTTCTTCTTCTTTTTTTTCTTAAAAGCTTTGACTTGAAGCTGAGACGTGTGCTTCCCAGCTCAGACTTCCTCTTCTCTGGAGCACATGTTGCAATTTCCTTTTCTGGAATGTTTTGAAAGTCAGTAGATGAGCTAATGTGTTGAGCAATAGCTGGCAGGAGAGCAGCCTCAAACCCTGCTCCTCACTTCAGCCCACAAACATCTTCTGCACCCTCAGTGTTTACACTTTGGAGACCAGCCTTTTAGCTGGATGGACTGTGAGGGACACTCCTGTCCTGGTTCGGTTCGGCAGGTCAGTCCAGCTCCCCCACACCAGTGGTTTTCCTAACACCCTAGTTTGCCATTTTAAGGACCTCTTGTGGCCACAGAGAGAAAACATGTGGTAAAGGAGAAATTCTCATACACTGACTGTAAAGTCAAGCCACAAATCAATGAATCATGTTTTTTTTTTCCTGTAAATGATTCATTTGTGTTTTCTTTGGACTTCAGATATCATAAAAGCCAGGTTCTATTGGTTTTGTGGTGCAGCTGTGAGTTTTACTGACGTAAAAAAGCCTATTTTATGTGACTCAAGGTATGTTAAAAGGCTGGAAGCAGATTCTCTGGGTGTCATTTTCATTCTTTTCTTGTGACTGAACAGCAGATGTTGTAAATGTATTATCATTTTTAAGAAACCATAAAAAAATGTTTTATCGCAGATTTGAAATTTAAATTTAACCCTGCAAAGTCAAAATAATGTATAGGATAGTGTGTGTGTTTTTTGTTTTCATTGTCAATTTAAAGATGTGAAGATGTTGCATTGAGCACTCATAAGACCGCAGCAACATCTGCTGGCAAGAAAATGTAACTTCACTTTTCAAAGTTTCTGTAACCCACTCTCTTGATATTATCTACGGAGCCCCTAAAGGGCCACTGATGAAAGAAAATGGAAATAAATTTTTTTTTTTTTAAGTGAAATAAATAAATAACTGGTGCGCACCTGAAACTAACTGGTGCGCACCCGTATTTTTTTTTTTACTTCAAATTGTTTTTCATCAATGGCCCTTTAGGGGCTCCGTAAGAAATGCTTCCGTACTAGTGTCTAAGTGTTTTTGAGATTTCATGGAAGCAGCTGTTTTGAAATGAGCAGGAAAAGCCCTTCTACTGCCCCTAGTGGAATAATGGTAAACTACAGGGCGGAAAACATGCACCAAGTGTTGGACAATGGTACTGAATCCTCCAGTGCCAGTGGTTAAAAACAAAAACAGTGAGCACGGATTACTCAATTGTGCTCGTGCGCACACACATTACATGTGCATGTCACTGAGCAGAGCAGCAGGCAGGGGAGGGTGCCTTGTTACGGTGTGCGCAATGAAGGAGGAGTCGGACCGCAGTTCGTCACGCTGTTCTGTCTCTCGCGGGAGATTTGTGTCTCCAGACAGAGGACGGGCTTTGGGATGGGCGGAGGCGGCTTTTGATTGAACAGTCCTGAGAAACTGTGTAAACAATCGCGAGAATTTGGTTGTCAGTTGGATCCAGACAAAATAAAGGCTAATGTAATTCCAGTTTAAGTTCATCCATGGCTAAATGTTGTTAGCACGTATCAACCTAATCCTGATCCTTCTTCCAGGTCCGTTCGGCCAAAAAAAAAAAGCACTGGGCGCACGGATTTAAAAAACATAACCGAACATGCACTTAGTAATAATCATAACAATAATAAAAGCCCGTTTAGAAGATCATTCCGTTCTAACGTCGGAACCTTGTTTACAACGGAACTCCCATATTCTTCTTTTATGGTCATACCGTGATTTTTCCAGACCAATCACCATGGTTGTGTCCGAATTCCCACGGTAACCCCCACTTATAAAAAAACTATATAGTACAGCACTATGCACTACGTAGTGCCCTGAATTTTAAAAGCAATCCACCATGCTGTGATGGTGTCCACTATGCTCACTACTTTTCTTTTTTTTTTTAAACGGCGGAAGTGATGTCATCGATTTCACAAGGTTTTTCAAAGATTATTTATTTGTCTTCTGACTTCTGAAGATTAAAAACATTGATGGTTTATTACAAAAAAATTTCAGACGCAATGCATTGTGGTCTATATTCCTAGATCTTGGAGGCATCGATGTACACTGATTTTTCGCAGAGACTTCTGGGAATTTTCTAGGGCATTGGATTTGGGAATTTTAGATTCGGACAGCACTACAAAATGGCGAACACGCTAAATAGTGCACTATTTAGGGTCTAGGATTGGAGTTCGGATACACCCCATCTTACATGTCTTCGTACAGCCAATCAAATACTGTGACGTCATCATTCGACGGCAGCCGTGTTTGTAGACCCCCAAACAACCATAGAAGAAGATGTTGGGAGTTCCGTTGTAAACAAAGCTCAGACATAGAGCGAGATGATCTTCTAAACGGGCTTTTATTATTGTTATGATTATTACTAAGTGCATGTTCGCTTATAGTTTTTTAAATCTGTGCTCCCAGTGTTTTGTTGTTTTTTTTTTGGGGCCGAACGGACCCAGAAGGACTCAGAAGGGTTAGGATTAGGTTGATACGTGCTAACAACATTTAGCCATGGATGAACTTAACCCTTCTGCTATCCCATGGGGTCAAGATGACCATTGACGTGTTATCCCTACCATGACAAAGGTGGATAAAGGTGAAGAGGATTTCATGTAATTCATGGACACCAGTGAAGATCACAAATCATTGAAGAAAACTGTTTAGCGCACTGTCTAGTGGGGTCTAGATGACCCAACTCCCAATGTTTACGTGCCTAGGATAGCACAAGGGTTAAACTGGAATAACATCAGCCTCAATTTTGTCTGGACCCGACTAGTAACACAAATTCACGACATTGTTTGCAGGGTTTCTCAGGACTGTTCATTCCAAAGCCGCTCCTCTTCCTGGAGATCCAAATCTCCCGGAAGACGCAGTTCCTCTGAGTCCGGCAGCCGGCTCACACAGAACAGGCGGACGGACTGCGGTCCAAAGCCTCCTCTGTTGCGCACACTGTAAGAAAACACCCTCCCCGTTCTGCAAACACAAAGCTATGAGTCCAGCTGCTCTGCTCAGAGACATGCACATGCAACGTGTGCACCCACGATTGCATAACTATGGAAGCGATTCTGTAGCATAATTAAAAATGTGTGTTTCCAGTGGTGTCTCATCGCAGCATTGCCCAGGAATTACCCAAATTCATATGAGTTTACAGTTTCTCAGGTCTGCGTAGCAGCACGATCTGGAGCTTCGGAATGCGGGGCTTTGCGCTCCCCTATGCGAAGGCGAGGGGGGGGGGGGGATCGACGAACCGCGGTGCGTCCGAAGGAGGACCGCAGAAGGCGTAAGTGCTGCTACGAAGTCCTGAGAAGCTGTGTACAATCATCAGAAGTTCACAACTGTTACAAAGCCCTCTCCTCTGCCGCTAACACAAAGCTACAAGCCTGGCCGCACTGCTCCTAGTGTCAGGTTCTCTTGGCAGCCGGACACACGGAGATAGCACTGATGTCATTGCCCCGCCTCCCCGCTGGAAATGCTAAGTGGAATCGAATTATGCGACACAATTGCAGGGTGGATGTGAAAGTGAAAATGCAATCCCCTCTTTGCATTTTCGCCTTAATCATGACACAGAATAAGCGGTTTTTAAGTAGAAAATGAAAAAGCATTTTGAAGTATTGATTTTTCATTTTATTTTGAGTCATTTGATGCGGTTACATTTTGACTCTTATTTTTAATTATGCTACAGAATAGCTTCCATACACAGCAGTACAAGCACAACTGATTAATCCATGGGCACTGGTTATCTGTTTTTTTTTGTTTTAACGACTGGCACTTTGAGGGCTCCGTACTAATGACATAGAGGTCTCAGAAATGCATGTATCAAGTAAGATGCATGGTTATATAGGGTTCAAATACTGTTCCTAACACTGGTTGCAAGGTTTTTGGGACGGTGACTGTTTACTTCTCTGTGAATAAACAGACTTAGAGTTTTTCCCCGAACTGTTTTTGTGTGTTTTTGTGTGTGTGCGTGAACAGAGTGGGCGGGACTTCTCAAAGCAAGGACACAGTTCATGGAAAGAAATAGCTGCAAGGACTTTTGCCTCGTGCAGTTGGTTTTTACAGCCCCTCAAGTGAAGAGATAAATGAGACAAAGGGTCATTTTTATAATTCATTTTGGAATGTATAAACACAATGTTTATTCACAGACCAACAGACATCCAAATGCACAGCACAGTGTCAAAAACAACACATTTTGATGAAAATAAATGTGCAAAGGTAAGATAAGAGCATTTAGAAGCACAAAAGTAAAAAAAAATACACTATGTTCATTAAACGTTGCTGCATAAAAACAAAACAAAAACTACACAAATGGAGAAACAATCAAAACAATGTCAATACAGATTTGTGTTAAAGTTACACGCCGTTGGATCAACTGCAAGCAAACGCTTCTGACAGAATTCAAGTCTGAGGTGGAGCATCGTGACCATTTGAGTCAAACAGTTACATTCAGTAGTTTGAAACAAACCTGCTTTCATAATTTCACAAGAAATTCAACGATAAAATTCTAAGAAAATAACTTAACTATATCATTACATTTTCTACAAGAAGCAGATATTACAGAAAACCAAATGCCTACAGTAGTCCCGCTGTACAGATAGAAAAACACCTGTTTGGTTCCATGAAAGGATGAGGTGATGTAACACAATAAAGGAGTTATCGAGTATCTAAACTGAAAAAGTGCTGCTCTGCCGAGCCAGAAAATAATCCATCTTCTTCTTCTCTTTGGGTTTGAAGAGGACATAGAGGAAGATGGAGACCACAACCAGGAAGCAGCACAAGGCCACCACTGCTACAATCACCCACGTCACGGTGGCGTCTGAGAAGAAACGACATGTGAGCCACTTTCCCAAAATGCATTTCTACTTTCTTCTTAGTTACTGCAACGTTTGCTGGTGGAAACGATTAAAGTAGTTAATGAAACACACAAAAACAACACAAACCTTCCACTTTAATCAGGGCAACAACTTCCTGTCTCCCTCCCACGTTCTGAGCGACACACTTTATCTCCACATGGTCATCTTCTTCAGATATCTCTGCAATAATTAGCCTCAATTCAATCTGACACATTGTGGACACCCTGGTTACCCTGGAGACATGGAAACAGAAAAAAAAAAACTTAAAGATTTTTAGCAAAAACACTAAAAAAGGTACAAGAAAAATCTTCTCATCCGGACTCTTTCTGGGTAAATATTACCCATCTTCCTTAAGAAAAAAACATTTCATTGGTTCATTAAGTCAACCTACTCTCTCCCTCCTTGCAGAGCTCTTCTGCTCAAATAAGAGGACTCCACTGACTGCTCGTCTACCTGCCACACCACCAAAGTTGAATCTGCTGTTGGACACTCGGTGAGCACCTGACAGAACATTTCCAGCCCCGAACCTGAAGGAAAGGGAGACGAGTCTGTGTAAGACCTTTTGCAGGTAATAATATCAGCACCAAAGATAGATTTTGTTGCATATATAACTATTATTTAGGTAAAATCAGGAGACTTTTTTGTTTTGACTCACCATGGGAACTTTCAAAAACGGTCCCATTGAGAGGTGAGACGATTGCAGGAGGTTTGACTTCTGGAGAGGAGACATAAAACAAAGTCATCAGGAATATCAGAATAAGAAAGAAAACTGCTCAACGAAAAAAGAAAGAAAAGACAGAAGGCCTTACTTTTGAAAGTGCTGAAGGTGCTGCTGCTGAGCATGTCCACGTTTGAGGTTGTGGAGGTTGTAGACGTTGTTGGAGTGGTTTCCAGTTCTGAGCCAGAAAGAAAAAAAATTTAAGCATTTAAACTTTTCAAGGTGTGTGGTTTTGCTGTAATGCTCCTGTTTCCCCACTAGAGGGCACCGATGAGTCATGTCAGATGACAAGCTTGAAGAGCAAATTATCATTATTCATATGTTGACTAGACATGTGATCACTGCTGTGTTAGCAATCACTGTGCAGCATAACTTTCAATTTTTCTTTTGGAGAAAATATAATCAATTTAAATAAGTTTTACCTTCTCCATAAACTGATGAAAATGTCAAAAAGTTTTGTTTTGATGTCTCATATTCAGACATAACAATATTTTGTCGACTTACATTATGTTTCCATTGATTGTGAAAATTTACCAAAAGTTATTCTTATTTTTTTTATTTTTGTTTCTTGCTGAAAAAAAACTTTTTTCCCCTAATGAAGTCACCTGCAGGTAGATTCAGGTTTATTTTGAGTTTAAAGAGAAAAAAATAAAACATCTTAAACTCCAAATATAATCAGAGCCTTTAGATATCACTGACCTTGCACGTGGACTTGAAGGGTTCTGCTGACTTTGTATTGCTGGTTGTTGATGAGCACGGTGAGCTGGCAGGTGTACAGACCTGCATGCGATGACATCACAGCAGGAATCAGAAGCATCCCTCCATCCCAGTGAAAGAAGTCTCTCTGACTCGGCTGAAGAGCAGTGAGGCTGGAGCCCTGTCAAAGAAGGGAAAGTTAGGATCAACGTACTGAAACTACGGAGCCCTGGACATATCATCAAAAAAAAAAAAGAAGGTTCTCTCAAATTATGATTTTGTGGGCACAAATTAGCTTTTTATTAGCATTTCCTGGACACAAAAAACAGTGATTGTTGGTAAAAAGAAATATAAAAAACAAGGATTTAGTGGACACAAATTAGCATTTTCAACTCCTACTATGAATTTGTGCCCACAAAATACAAATTGCTGAATACGGATTACAGTTTTGTAGCTTCTAATTAGCATTTTGTATACACAAATTAGCATTTTGCGCACTAAAAAATTTGCATTCTTTGCGCACAAATTAGTATTTTGTTGCCACAAATTAGCACTTTCAATTCCTACTACTAATTTGTACCCACAGAATAAAAATGACCAAATAGCAGTTACAGTTTTGTAGCCACTAATCAGTCACTAATTAGCATTGTGTGTGCTCAAATTAGCATTTTGTTGCCACAAATTAACATTTTGTAGCCAAAGAATAGTTTTTGTCAATTCCTGCTACTCATTTCTGCCCACAAAATATCAATTAAATGCTAATTTGTGCTCACATATTACTATTTTGTCTGCTCGAAATACTAACTTGTGGGCACAAAATACTAATAAAATACTCATTTGTTTGCACAAATTACGAACTTGTGCACGCATAACACCAAATTGTTAACCTTTAGGAACAGTTTATTTATTTATTTGGCTTTAATGCCATATCCAGGGCTCTGCATAAAACATCCGGTGCTGAAGCAGATCTGCAGGTTTTTCTAAACTCACCTTGAACCACTCTATTAGTGTGTCGCTCTTGTTGAAGGAGCCGAGAGCCGGACAGAAGATTGTCAGCTCCTCTCCCTCTGTGGCTGTCCACGGATAGGACAGCTTTGCCATGTCAACGGAGCCGCTGTCAAACACGCTCAGAGTGATGCTCCCGGTCACGCAGTAGGTTTCATTTCTGCAAAGGTGCAGACGGATGAGTTCAATCAGAGGGAGAGCTGAGCTGTTGCATGAAATATGTTTGCACAGAGGGAATGAAGCAACAAGGAGGTCACCCTTTATGGAAGGAGATTAAAACTGGAAATGTTCGTTTGTGGGGCACCTTTGTGAAATAACACTGATGAAAAACTTAAAAGAAGGATATCTTGGAGTTGAGTCAGAGCATCAGGACTTAAAATTTTCAGTCTAGATGCCATGACTCAACTTCAAGACGTCACCTGCTGGATGACCCAGCTTAAAAGAAAGTTTTGTTATCTTGCTTTAAAAAGTACAAAATATCTAAAGAACGATAAAAAGAACTGCCTTATAGATCATATTTGATGCATTTTGTAAATAAACATGTGTTTCATTGTATTATGTTCTAGTTATAACCAGTAGGAAAACTCGTTTTTTCATGTATTGGCAGGTGAATTTTTCTCTTGTAATCATTTATTGGGTTACAGAAAAAATCAAACTGTTCAATTCTAATCCAAGCTAATTTAAGGGGTCTTTTAATTAGGATCATGTCGTTTTTAGCCAAAATTAAAAAAACTAAAAAAAAAAACCTGTGTCATTTTCTAGGACATAGTTTTTCTGCAGAGCGGCAGGAGTTCATTAGAAATTTCCTTCGGAGTTGTGAGTGGAACAGTCAGCGCGGAGTAAGTCCGCCCCCACTTCCCATCAACCATCTGTTTAAACGCTCTCCCACTAGCTTACTACCCCCTCACAACCTCCAGCTAGCAGTTCCGGTGCAACAAAAATGCGAGGCAATATCGTAGCTGTTCAGCCGTACAGTTTAGATCCAGATTCCAGCTCAGACGAGGAAAACAAAGACGTGCACGGATCTGTTTGTCTACAAGTGGAGGCATCAGAATGGAGCAGAGCAGAGAGCTGGAGGCCCTCCCGGAATATTTTCTGTCACAAAAAGGCTCTTTATCGAAAAACATTTTTCTGCCTGCTCCTGATTCACATTTGTAAAAAGAAATACTACAATTTAAACTTAATTTTCTTAAAGTGTGTCCTCCATCATGAGAAGAATCCCACAAAAACATGTTAAGAACACCGTTTACATTGGGGTGGGTCTTGACTATACAGTACACAAAGAAATAGAGCTTTTTACCTGTAAGTGCAGGAATATTCCCCTGAGTCGGACGCCTGAGCTGGGAGGAACCAGAGTTGGGTGGCGTGCTGCTGGACGCGGCCTTCTGCCTCATAGGTCACTGCATCGGTGCCATTCTTCTTACTGATGACGAACTTTGCCGCTGGTGGGAGGATTTTACGCGCTTTAAGAACACCGCTGAAGATCGGGAAATGGAGGATTACAGCCTCGCCCTCCTTTCTGAAAATCCCCACCTCTGGATCCACCTGATGGCAGCCGTCTGAAACAGGAAAAAGATTTGTACTTTTAGATTTGTAGAATTTTTTAAAAATGACTAGAAAAAAGGGAAAACACATTGGGCTTACCTTTTATAGGCAGAGGAGGTAACCTAGGTTGTCCACTAACACGTACAGTGATGACAGCAGCAAACATCAGGGCCAAGCAGACCATGGTGGCAGTCTGCAGGAACAGATCTGAGATCAGAGATCCACAAATGCAAGAATCCAACCGAGCAGGATCTGTCCCGACTCTGAAGAGGAAAAAAATTCAGTCAGACAATATTCACCAAAGAAAAATATGGAAAAAAAAATGATCATACAATAATTACCAATAAAAACTACAAAATAAAACACCTGTTATTCAAAATAAGATGTGAAGTGCTGGAAAACAAAAATAAAATGTATGAATATTTTTGTCCTGAGCTCTTTATTTTCTTCAGTTCAGGTTTTTTTTTTTTTTATCCCTGATTGAAACTCTTTTGTAGCGTTTGAAACTCATGGCGTCTTAAAGACGTCATCAGACACTCCCATCATCCCGCCCCCTCGCAGGGCGTCAAATTCAACTACGGCGGCCTGAGCAAATGAGTGTGATGAGTCACCTTAGAAGGCCAAAGTTCATCTAAATTGGCAACTTTATTACGTAACTGTGATTACGTTTAGGTTTTCAAAGTACATTTTCTGTAGAAACTGGACAAAATACATGGGGTAAAGTGACATTTTTATACTTTCCTGTACTTTTTCCTGTTTTAAATACTTTGTCTCAAATGCAAGTTTATTGTCAAACATTTGTGCAGAAATCAATTCATTTTTTAGGTGTTTTTGTGAAAAATAGCTAAAAATGATAGATTTCTGGATGAAAAATGAGCTTTATTTTGTTTATTTTTATTTAAGGTTTAACTGCTGATGATGTCAAATTAAAAGGATGAACCTCTGAACTTTGCCAATCTTAATAATTCACATCATATCTTATAATTTCATGCATTTTTAATCAATGTTTTGCAAACACATCCATATTAATAATTCTGCCATATATTTAATTAGATTGAATGTGTTATGAAATCATTTCCACTCCCTATATGTCCTTTTCTGTAACTATTTTATTCCGTTGGACTTTCACCTGATAGAACCGATAACTCCTAACATCCTGCAGAGACGTTTTGCAGCAGAAAGACTTGATTTCCATAAACCGCCATCTTATTTTCACTTCTGCTTCTGTGTCTGTAATTGCAGGAATCAGCTGACACATGTCCCTACTTTTCCAGGCGCACTCACGCATGCACGAGTGATCAATCTTTTCCACACACAACTCTTGGTTTCAGCATGTCATGGAGAAGCGGTCCATTCATAAACTGTGGGAGTGTTGTGGTTGTAGAGGTCACATTAGTGATTTCTGTGGGAGTGTCAGTGTTGTAATTAGGTCTTCATATCCTTGAGTCAACGCTCATTGAGACACATTTCAGCCCCTAATGGAAACTTGGTCAATGGATGGTACGCTACCTAATTTAAACTTCTGTACACGTTTTTTCATGCAGACACTTTGAATTTGTGGATTTGCTAATCATTTTTCCAAAAAAAACAACAAAAAAAAACAAGCGAATGACCCAAAACCTGCATTTTCTGCTTTTATTGCTATTTTCTCTCTATAGCAACAGGAAATGAAACAAAAGTACGAAACAATAGAAGCAACTTTTAACATTTTTATGCATTTTTTACTTTGACCAAAAAAAAAAAAGTCTTAAACAATTGTAAAATAAGCATAAAAACCATTTAAACAATTAATAACTGGGTAAAGTTTGAAAAGATTTCAATTTTTTTAAATGTTTTGATAATTCTTTGATGCAACACGTGTTAATATTTTCTTTTTAAAAGGTAGCTACATATTTTACATAGTATTTATAATAAATTGAAATTTTTAAAAATTAAAAAAAACCTTTAACATTTTTTTAAACAGGACATCGAAATGTGTATTTAAAAAAAATCCTCAACATTTGATCTGAGCACAAAAAAGTGCAATCCTTAACATTTGCTGATATTTCTTTGCATTTCAAAATAAAAGCCTGTACCCCTAAACACAATGAACGCCCACTCCTGGGCATATATGGCTTTAGGATTATTAATAAATGGTACTCACAGTGTTCAGGTGGGCCTGGTGGTCCTAGCAGTGTGATGGTTCTGCCAAACAGAAGAGGTGGTGATGACAGCCTGGACTACAGCAGCGAGTGAGCAGCTCTTATTGGCTCTGGGGAAACCTAAGCTCCCGTTTCAAGGTTCCCACCCCTCATCACATGGAAATTTCTCAAGTTTCCCAATGTAACGCAGTGTACTGCACAGCTCCCCATTCATGTCTGCTGATCACACAGGATGTACACAAACGTTGTCACATACATTGTGTGAGAAAATTCAAAAAAAATAAAAAGGGTTCATTGTTAAAAAGGTTTGGCTTGACAAAGGTTTAGTTTTGTTTCTCTTCCTGAATCCCCGATGACATTAGAATACATTTCTGTGACTGATCAATTGGTGTGAGTAAAGTCAAAAAGTATAAGTTTTTAAATATTTTTTTTAACTGAAAATAAATCTTTTACCCTGATCTTTTGCAGGTTTAAAAGCTGCAATGGTTTTTATATGCATAGATCTGTACATATTGAAACATGACGTCTATCACTGCACATCCAGATGGATGCTGGGCCAGATTTTGGTTTTTCATACATATACAGCAACAAAATCAGAATTTATTAAAAAAAAATTCCATATCATCCATAATTGAATTTGCAGCTTTTATCATAGTCAGATTTAGTTTTTTTTTAAACTAAATAATATTTAATTAACAGTTTCAATTGTTTTCAGTGATGAATAGAAGAACTGAAAAGCTTGTTGATGTTAAACATTTTCACAAAGATATTAAATTACTATTGTCACGTAGGTTTAGTTTAATTTAGATTCGTTAATTCTTGGACCATTTTATACGTTTAAAAAAATTAGTTATAAAAACGGTTGTCCAATAAATTGTTATTTTTTTGTAACTTTTGGATTATAAATATAGCATTAAAAGGTGCAAAAAAAAATTTAATTGTAGCTAATTAAACTAAATTCTAATGACAAAGGATTTTTTACCTGTAACAGACTAACAAAAATGTCAATATATGCAAATCTATATAATTAGTACATTCTCAAAAGACAACAGAATTTAAATGGTAAATTCACCCCCAAAACAAGTGGAATAATTTGGATTCCTTCATCAAAACACCGTTGGAGTTTAGTTTAGTAAAATAAATGTGCAGGAGTTTCGCTGTGGAAGCAGCTCTAATAGTTCTAAAATCAAACGCTGCTGATGAGTAACTACAAAAATCAAGGAAGACGTGAAGGAAGGTTGTAAAAACTGATCTTTACTAATGTACAGCTCACTGCTTTGTCATCTCCCTGCGTGACTGAGATGCCGTCCACTCTTCTGATTTCTTATCCATATATTACTCAGTTTGTTTGACTGTTAATCCTGATTGGGCATTTTCCAAAGTAGACATGGAGGTGATGCAGGATGAGGAGTCACAGAAAGCAGGGAGGTCCATGGCAACACATGAACACAGCAGAGCGCTGAGCTTTACCTTCAGTCTGTCACCAGGCCGTGCCATGGAGCTCATTCTGCTAAGCATATCCTCACACGTTACCTGAATCCTGTTCACAGGCGTTTGATCACAATCCAAACAGGAAGTACCTGCTGGCTCCAACAAGCCAACATCCTAAAGACTTCTATTTAAAAAAACAAACAGAACAATTTCTTAGAAAGCTGGGGGTTAATATAAGAGTTATAGAAATAAAAAAAAGTCTATTTTGAGAGGTTAAAGGTCACAGCTGCAGTGCAGCCTGTTCATTGAGGCCACATGACGGAACACAGAGAGCGGATGTTGCGTGTTTTGGGAATTCTTGAGATAACCTCAATATCTGCAACATCCTGACACTGAGATTTTAGTTTTTACACACCTGCTTCGCTACTCTTGGTCCACATGTGGTCAGATAGTCACTGATGGGGGATAGAAAAGATGAGGGGGGGGGGTAATCAAACACACAAAAGCAGGGGAATGGCAGGATAAAAGGAATGTATGAAGTCATGTCACAAACAAAGAGGATCATCGTGATCATTACCAGAGCCAAGGTGTGACAGGAAGTCAGACTGAAGAGAAAGCTTTAGAAAAAAGGCGGGAAACAAAGCCAGAACACAGAAAAATAACTGTAACCTAATATTTGTTTCATCCGTAAAATAAACTTCAGAGCTTGTATAAATGCAAAAGTCATTTAGTTTTCTTAAAGGATCAATAGAAAAAGGGCTTCCTGCACATCTTTCTGTCATTTTTCCTCATATTTTTTAATCAGCTCTATAAGCTTTAAAAAAAAATTTTGTTGAGCAGAAAAAACCCCAGTATACATTGATTTTCTTCTGTTTTATGTGGCTGCTGGAGCCTATCCCGGCCACAAGGGGCCTTAAATGTAACCAAAACTGGGTTTTAGGGACTAACACAGCTTTGGAGAGAGAAAAAAAAATCTACACCTGAGAAAGAAGTGTAGATATCTAAGGATTGTTCCAAGATATTTGTAAAATGGAAAAAGAGTTTTAATTCAATTCCAAAATTCTATACGAATTCTCCTAAATTCATTTTTATAAAAGACGGCCCATCACTCCATTTTTTTGTGGGTTCCTAAACGAGATTTTAATGACGATTTCCTTGGTTTGTTTGTAAATTTGATTCAAAATTCCCATTTTAATCCTCCATCTGAATGTAAAACAAAAAACAAACCAAACCAGTATTTAAATGTGAAATCCAGTCGCATCTGAAAATATGTCGGATCATTTTGAATCTGCAGATTTCAAATTAGGTCAAACTAAGATCTGATTGCTGCAATACTAAATCATCTGACCTTCAGCCGTGGGAGTAGACAACGTGGAACACTGCCAAGTCAGGCGAAAGCAAGTTGATGCACAAAATTAATAAGGAAAATATGATTCAGAAATGATTCTTTTTCCTGTCCCCCAACATCAATGAATACATCAAATAAAGACGGCCCTGAAAGTAGGAAAGAAATAAAATTAAACCATAGGATTTAATGAAACAGACCTAAGAAAAACATTGACTTTCATGTGATTATTAAAGGTCAGCATCCTGTTTTTGTCATGAATCTACTACCACACTGATAGTTTACATTGCAGCATCTCAAGTTAAACTCAAACGATTCAAATTGTAATTTTTACGTTTTGCTCTGATAAAATGAAAATTAAGGGGAGTTTGTAACCGATTTAATAAACTAAACAACGTTTTCTTTGCTTTTTTATTTATTATTGTCACATGTTTTCTTAATTTAGCTGCATATGATCATGGCCCTTTTCAGACAAACTCAGGAAAAAATGTCCTTAGCGGTAACTTCTCCTTTCATCTGAACCCAGACACAAACTCAACCTGAAACCTGAGAGACCAACACCACAGGATGGCCTCATACCAAAGTCCAAATTTCCAACGCAGGTTTGACATTTTTCATGTGAAAACACCAAACGATGAGGAAATAAACTATTGGGCTTCGGTTACAGCAGGTATTACTACAACCTTTAGAGGATTTTGGATTTCACTTTAAGAAAAAAATGTTGTTTGGTTTAGCTTAAAAACAAAAGAAATTTGGAGAAAAAGAACAAAATGTGCGTGTCCAGTGTGTCAGTTAGCCAACTTCTTACAAAATGCCTTTTTTGTTTCCCCTCACATGAGTATGTTTAAAGAACAAACCACAGCAGAGACCTCAGGAAGAGGATTACATCTCCTTTCTTTTGGTTTTACAATTATTTTTAAAGTTTATTTTAAAGAAAAGAAAACAAAAGTCAATAAAATACACGACTTCCTGTCATACACACAGAGAGAGGACACGAGTTGGAGAAGCACGGCAGAAACACGTCGCCTCACATCCAAGCCTGCAAAGAACATCACTGCAATGTTGCAACGCTAAAGCAGCACATTGTGAATACCTGAAATGAACAACACATGTCCTTTAATGCTCTGCAAGTAGGTTCATCAGTGAGGGGAGAGATGGCAAAATGGATTTATTTATATATCTATATATCTATATATGTATATTTATTAATCCAATAAAAACCAGGCTCAAAAAGCAAAAACAGAATTCATTAATTAAAACATAAATACTGTGATGCACATTATTATAACAAAACAAGAAAATTGCCTCTGTAAACAATTTCTCCACCTAAGTGAGCGTAATAATATTAAGTCACTGCAATCGCATTTTACTTTTACATACACCTACAGAAACAACATGAGCTTCTCAGCTAGATCTAAAACTTAATACACAAAGCTTCAAGTGATTTTTTTTCCTTCTTTTTGAAAAGAATAGAGTGGTTTTCATAGTAAATTACATTTTAGTTTTGTATTTAAATTAGCAAGAAACTACTTTTCTCACCAGATTTCACTTTAAAGCTCATCCTGGATTGGATTACAGTTGGGGAAAACTATCCTTTATAAGTTTTGTGTTACCTGTGATGCAATAAAAGAAGAAGAACTGGGAGCTCAAACATGTTTTTGAACATCTCTGTAACTTCTGGTGGAAAAATACAGCCAGACAAAGTGTGTCCTGACAAAAAAAAACAAAACAAAAAAAAACATGTTTTGACATGAAGTCAGATTACAAAGTGGACTCTGCTGGGCCCCCTGTGAGAGTGTGCAATGTTTGAGTGTTTGCGGAAACGGAGGAAAGCCCAGCTCAGTGAGGTCAGCTCAGCGAGTGGAGCTCAGTTTTTCACATGTTGGAACAGCAGCAGCAGAAAAGAAAAAAATATACTTAAAAAACAAAAACAAATCTGGGTTTTAGTTTCCCCCCACAAGGAGCGAAATAGGGAAAAAATGTGTTGCACCAATTTCCAGAGGGTTCACTATTATCACTTTGTGTACAAGCCTGTCTGCTGTGTGGAGGTGAGTGTGTGTGTGTGTGTGTGTGGGGGGCTCTAAAACGGAGGGGACTATCAACTTTTGGAAAAAAACAAAAATCTACACCTGATAAAGAGGTTCTGCTGATGCAGCTTTTAATCGTCTTAACATGAACATCTAGGATTGATCACATGTGACAAGATTACAAAGCCAAAAACATCATCTCATGCCTTGGACCACCACAGTAAAGAGTCTTTCTACATTCTTGACACTTAGTGCATTGAATACATATACAAACAATAAAAAAACTCAAATAGTGAAGTGAGCCAAAAAATATGAAATGGAAGATAGAAGTCCACCTCCTGCAGGGAAACCGACTCCCAGAAAAATCCTAAACCGCCGCCGACGCTCTCGGCTGCCGAGCTCTCCTCTCTGCTTCGTCTACGCCCTCCAGTCATGCTTTACAGGTGGGGGCAGGAACTTTTCACTGCACATAAAACAGCTTGGTTTTCTTTTCATGGCCACGCCCACAGCACTTTCATCACTTCACGTGTTTCCGAGCAAGAGCAAGCAAAGTGTGGACCGTGGGTGCCTGTGCATACATGTTCAAATCGGGAGATAAAATGCAGGGTTGGTGTTTTTTTTTTTTTGTTAAACTCCACATAGTCACACTTATCTTCAATAATGAATGAGTCAAAAGGAAAAAATACTATTCTGAAATCAGTCTGCATCTGTAGGTCTTCCTCTTTGTGTCATGCTGTTATTAAAGCATCTCCACACTAAACTCCCCTCATGCTGTGTCCCCGTGTATTCAACTTTAACCTGTCAACGACGTTGCTCTAGAATCGATCTAGAATCTGATCAGAGATCAGCAAAGCGGGTACAGAGGAACCTCCTCCCAAAAGAGGGAATGACAGCCTTAGCCGGACTACGGCGGGTTCGAAGTCGGACTGATCGGCCCAGCAGTTGGAAATGAAAGAGGTACAAACTGTATCCCACGGTAAGCTGAAGAGCACCAAGAAAACCGAGGAAAACAGAAGCCGTGCACCTCGTTTTCATGAATTCACATTTCTGTTGCGTCTGCTTCTTTTGTTTGTCTGACCGCTCGTTACATTTTGTAAGCAAGTCCTCACTTTGTGGGTTTGTCTGCCGGGCCGGCTGCCGGGCCCAGAGCCCAACGTCCTGGGTATCGATTGCTTCAAAGGGTTGGTGATTGTTCTCTTCTGGTGGTCCTAAGGTTGACAAGTCGTCAGTGGCGGGCTCTGAGATCCAGTGTTAGCGAGGGTGGAGGAAGAGGAGGAGGAGGAGAGCAGGGTGTGGACCTCTACCAGCTGAGCAGGTTGCTTCGACCCAAAGTCATAAAGTAGACCTGGCTGGAGCCTCCAGACCGAACGGATGCGAAAAACACCTGAAGAAGAGACACCAAGAAAAAAGATGACTGTTTTTCTTCCGATTTCGCCGATTGGTTTCTGATACAACAATTTCCCTTATTTTAGCTGTCACGGCTAAAAATCCACGTGATGTTGAGGTGCAGAAGAGGAATCTATTACTCTGTTTGCCCGGCTGGACAAACAGGAAGTAAAATCCATGAAATAGAGAAGAGAAACCCAAGTAGTGAGCTTGCTGCCACAGCTGAAACCCCAACAAGCTGAGTAAACCCTGACATGCTTGGTGCTCCAAAAACCCTTTAGAGTCCGTCTGGTCTGAGTTTGGATTAAACAGCATTTAACTGCAGGAACAACTACCAAACTAGTCAAACCGCTGGTTGAACTTTCACCCTGCAGGCTTCACCAGAACCGTGCAGCCCGGATCGGGTTTGCAGGAACTTCCAACGTCTGACAAGCACAGGCTCACTGCGAAGGCCTCACCTTGTCATTTCTTTCGCACAGGAACTTGAGTCTCTGAGCTCTCTTGTGCATGAAAACTCCGTCCAGATGGCCCGTTTCCACGGAGCGGATCTCAATGGCCTTCTCCCCCCAACCCATGATCTGATTGGAGCGGATGTAAGCTGGGGGAACACGCAAACATTTCAAGAAAGGTGGCACCGTTGAGAATTTTCCTGTTGAAATGAATGAGGCAAAACAAACCTACCCACTGAGGTGGGCATCTCCCCCCATTGCAGCACCACATCCTTGGTGATGCGGCCGTAGGTGTTGACGTAAACGCCCTCGTCCTCGTAGCACACCAGCAGTTCGATGCCGTCCGTGTTGGGCAGGATGATGATGGCGTGAGACTGGATACTGGTCTGTATCTGGAGAGGAAACACACCGGCGTGGCGTCAGGCGGTTTCCTTTAAAACAACAACATCTTCAAAAATAACCACAGAATCGGTAAACAGGCCTAGAGCTCTGCTCCCCGACCTTTTTCAGGCCACGGACTGGTTTAAGACCTAACAATATTTACAGGGAACGCCGCTACGAGGCAGAAGTGGTAGTCCAAAACGTTTTTAGCTTCCAGTCTCCCCTTAACTTTTGAGGGGAAAGTTTATTTTGGATCCTCTTTAAAAAAAAAAAAACGGCTGCTGATTTAAACTATATTTGTGCACTAGATTTCACGTAGGAATCATCGAAATGTGATATAGAGGGCTTCAGCTTCGTCCGAGAAGAACAATCTAAAACTGGCATTTTCTAAATATAATAATACATGTGAATTCACTTGATCAATCCACAAGTTGCTCAAATCCATTTGAGCAACTTTATTAGCAACATCCTCGAAACATAAGAAGGTCAGTTTTTGAATATGTAAGGGTTAGTTGGCTTCCAAAGTGTGCGTTAAAAAGTGATAATGCACACTTCGTCTGCCTTTAACCCGCTTATACCATGGTCACTTACAAAAGAAATAAATAGTAACCAGTTTTTTTTCCAATTTGGATTACTTTTCTCACAAAAAGCGAACTATTTATGTGGTGAGGCGTAACAAATAGTCCGTGTCGCGCCGCACCACCGCTGCAGTCAAGATTCGAGGATATAAAGCGATATATATATATATATATGCTGATCGTTCTGATGGGCTGAATAAAGCATCAGTTCAGAGAGAAAGTTCACCTCTTATCGCTTATTTTCGTCCAGATGATGAAGCAAAAGGTTGTTTTAAAGAAGCCGGCGCAGTGATACAAAACATTTAAGCTAGGTGACCGGAACTTCTTTTTCACCGTGCGGTTATCACTGTGGTATATCACTTTTTTACGCACACCCAGGAGCCAATCAGAATCGAGTATTCACCCGAACCATGGTATAATAAGCATTCTTATTAAGGTGTGTGGGAAAAACTATCTATCGCAATAAATCCTTATATGGAGTAAAGACTTCTAGTTTTTGTCTGTTAAGTGCACGTTCTTTTATTCTGAAGTTTTGGTCTCAATTTAGCGGTCAGTGCAGCTGCTTTAGGAAGGTAGCAGACATGTATTCAACCCGTGAAATGTGTCAAGAATGAGTGAGTTTTTTCCAAAATACAACTTCCTTCAGAATCAGATTATTAATAAAATAGAAAAAATGTTTTTCTTTTCTCTGCGGCTTGGTACCTACTGTCCCACAGACCGTGTCGGTCCACTACTCGGGGGGGGGTTGGGGCCTACAGGAAAGGTTCATCAGGATGACCGCACATGTTGCGTTACATTATATGTATAGAGGACACTTACATGCGTCGGCAGGTAAATGTCATAGACCGCCCCGGAGTCAACATCCACGGCGTGAAACCCTGAGTAGGAGCCGTAGATGACCTTTAACCTCTGGCCCTCCTCCACAGTCAGGTCAACCAGCAGTGGTTTGTGGACCAGGTCACCAAAAGACTGAGGGGAGCAGGTCAAACAAAAGGTCAGCATGACAAGAAAGCAGCCTTCACCTGGAATGCGTTGGTGGTTTGTTAAAGCAGGAAGCGAGTCCGCACACCACGTTTAGGTGGTTTACCTTGAAGGCCATGAATTTGTGGTACGGCTTAGGCGCCCAAGCATAAACTTCCACTGAATTCTTCAGAGCTAGAACCAAAAACTTGATCCTCTCATATTTTACTGTGGACAAATCACAAGAAAGACAAAAAGGTCAAAGAGACAAAAGACAGGAAGAAAACTTTCACCAGAGGATGGGAGAAATTTTCTGTTTTTACACTTTGATGATCAGAAGAACGCCACTAAAGTTCTTAACGGTCAAACTGCTTTTAATATTTAATTCATTAAAAAGAGGATTTGGTGCTTGAAGACATTTCATCTTACATCTAATATACATTCAAGTTGAGCCTCCAAGAAGCTCTATGAAGCCTAAAGCAGTCTGCAAGAAAAAAATCCAAATTATGCAGGAAAGTTATTCTCCAGCTCATTAGAATTGCTTTTTTCATGTAGACATAGGGTATTTAACCCGTGTTCAAGAACACGCGTTTAGCCCACAGTGTTCACACTGGGCAAGCGGGGGGGGCTTCTTCCTATTTTTTCTACTACTGTTTACTAGCGCATGTCACAAATCTGGTGCATCTAGCTCCAGGCTTTGTTTTTCACAGCTCCATTCCTATGTCATTTATGATCTATGAAAGACTTGGTGTCATAATTACAGCCGGACACAAATTGCAGTTATTAATTCCTCCTTCATGATCAATTTTCAAACGTTTGGCACTGAATTAGAAAGGACACCATCCACATGTCACGACCAGATCAGAGTCCCTGATTGGTCAAAGTTCGGCCTGGTTTAACCTTCAACGAGCATTCTATGTTCTGTACATAGAGCCAGAAAACGGTCATAGAAACTTGTGTGACTTTTATATGCAGAAGCCCGAGACGTGCACTACGCATGTAGACATAGACTTTTCATAAGAAGTGGTCGCTGGAATGTGCGTTTAGGGCTGTGACGATAACCGCATCACCACGGTGATGACCGCATCACCGCACTTGTTTTTTTACGTTTTGCATATGGTGCATGATTGGAACTATAATAAACACATTAAACACGTTCATCTTTACTGATAATTTCCTTTTTCTGCTAGTCCTGTGTTCAGACTTTTCTTCTTTCTTTCAGACTGTTCTCTCCTTTTCTCCCACCACGCATGTGACTCTCGTAGGCGCGCGCTCTCAGTAGCCGCGGTTACATGGGCAGAACATCTTGATCGGATCAATGGTCGGGTTAAAATTCACCCGTGCACATGGGCACAGAAAACCTTTTTCCGATTAGAACAAACGTTCCCATGGCTCACACTTTCGTTCGGAATGAATAATTTGGGCATGTGCAGTAGTGTAAAATCACCCGGATGCGGAAATAGGTCCCGTTGTAAACAAACCGCTGCCACAGACGATCTTCCAAACGTGCTTTTATTAATGTTATGAATGTTATGAAGTGCCTGTTCGCTCATCGTTATAATTAATCTGTGTGGTCCGTACTTTTTTGTGGAAGAATTAAGATGGAAGAAAGCTTAGGACAGGCTAACACGGGCTAACATCATTAGCCTGATGGACACAAAATCCAGGACCGTGTGAGAAACGCAGCAATCTGCACCTTGGCTGCACGTAAATGTGTGGGAATAACAGCAGCCTTTATTTTGTCGGGACACAACTGGAAACACAAATCCACGTTGTTTGAACAGTTTCTAAGGACTGAGCGACATTTATTTCTGCTCTGAAAAGTTCACACAGACCGCCCCAAAGCCACTCTGTGAGCTAGCGGCCCGAGCTCTGTTCGAACACGGTTCCTCCTGAGTCCTGCAGCCGCTAACCCAGAGCGGCGGGACGGCTCGCAGTCTGGATTCTCCCACACATAACAAAGCAACAAAACGCACACGTAACAAAGCACACACCCCCCCCCCCCCCCCCGACACAAAATTATTAATCCGGCCCCTCCGCTCACTCGGGTGCCAGTGGACCGAGTGAGCGTCGGGGGGCACGAAGCGCTCCTCCTCCGAATCTCCCCCATGAGGGGTGAAAGAGAGGGGAGAGCCAGCGGGGCGAGAGCGGAGCGGGGCTTTTCACGGGGCGTCTGCAGAGCAGCTGGTCGGTCCCGTATGAGCTCCAAAGCTTTCTCTCAGCAAAACACCGTCTATGCATGACGTAACCCAGAGCAGCAGGGACACACGATCGGAATGACCGTTTACATGCTCCACGATTGGATAAACGATCGGTATAACCCACCTATCTCGATCGGAAAGAAATTCTGATCTGAATGAGTCTGATCGGGGCAGAGTATTCCGAACGACGCGTTTACATGACGCATTCTCTTTCCGATCAGGCGTTCTTTCCGATTACCTTTGCCCATGTAAACACAGCTATTGTCTGCCTCTGCGCTGCACGTGACACGCGGCTCCCTTTACACAAACAGGCGCGCGCTTTCAGAAGCACACATCCTCATTATACGACAGAAGTTTCCGTCTCGCAAGGAAATACAACAAATTTACTGCATTCTAATTATTAATTTCCATTACAAGCTGTGTGCGTTCTTTAGTCCGCGACACGGCCGCCTGCCAGAGGATTCTGTGTTGGGGGGGGGAGGGTATTACTGTTCTCCTTCACTCCGTAACACCAAACATGAACGCGCGCTGTTAGATTTCCATGAATATCACGACATGTTTTGTTTGGGAACTATTTTTTGCAGCGTAACGTTACGTGTTTGTATAAATAAAGGCGGAGCCTCCTGCCCCGCGTTCTTCATGGGTGTCAGGCTTTACGGCTACCGGAAAGGTGACAAAGTGTCTGCAGTCTGTTTATTACTGGGCAATATCTAATATTCTGAGAAGATGTCTGTACCAGAGAGCACAGGTGAAACTTGCGTGCAGCTCCAGAGCGGTCCGCTGCAGAAGAATCAACACCCCCCCCCCCCCCCCCAACACACCTGTGCGCACCTTCCTACTATTTCTACACAAGACGCTCCGCGCTCACACACACAGTCAATCTACAACACCTATAGTTAGTTCACAAGTTAGATATGTAGTTGTTAGTTGTTACTGTTATTTGTTGATAAAGACTAGTACGCTGTAATTGTATTTATTTCCGATGTGGCCGCCTTTTAGAAGGAAAAGCAAAGAAGGATGAACTATAAATCATACTTTGGAATGACAGCTAGCTGTTACGTTAATCCCTTCTTTGATAGGATCCTGGGTTTTACACAACAGTGGTGTACGTCCATGGACTAACCTAAAGCCCCTTGACAGGAAACCGCCTCACTGTTGAAGTCGAGCGGTTGGGGTTTCCACCTGGAAGTGCCAGAGTTTGCTCAGGGGCATCCAAATCACCAAGGACATTCTGCGTTTTAGACAGGTCTGTGTGGCTGCATGTCTGTCCTTGTAGTTGCTTAATCGTGGGCAGTTCCTTCCATCAATCACTTGCATGCTTGTATGGCGTCCAGGCAACCACTGTTTATGTGACACTTCTGCACTTTTTTCACATCTGGCCCTCTGGGGTTCTGGTAGGCATTTATTGAAAAACGGATAAATGACAAAGCGGGGATAGATCTTGACGTCAAGGAACCATGTTTGAGTCTTGAAGCACATTTTCTCTGTAATTTGACCTTTAATAATCCTAATTGTAACCTGTATAACATTATGCATGCTTGCTGGAGACTGTGTGCTTTTCTTGCCCTTTTTCAACTAGCAACAACTCAAACCTAACAGACAATGTGGGGGATAAAATGCACAACAAAAAGTGTAGATTAGGGGAAAAAGTGCATCCTATAGTATTAAACCATGAATGCAGCTTTTTCAGTCCACATTGTTTCTGCATCTTGAAGCGACGCCACCTACCGACTTTGTAGTGGACGCAGCCCTCCAGGTCTCCCACGGTGGTCCAGCCCTGCTTCTTCTCTACCTCGGGGTCATTGTGCAGGATCTTGTTCCTCAGCCAGGACAGGTAGTAGACCCGCAGCTTGTTCTTTTTGCCTGTTGTTGGCGAGAAACAGAAAAGCACAATTAGCAAGACTTTAATTCTGAAAAACAGGCAGCTTGCACATCAAGCACTGTTTGCTTTCTGTGAAAATGTCCTCTGACTTAAGTTCATATGTGGAATGTTTGCAGTTTCAGTACAATTTTGGATTTTATTTTTATATTCATCCTCATGAATGTTACTTGCTTAAGTTTAATAATAATAATAATAATAATAATAATACTTTTTATTTATAAAGGCGCCTTTCTTAGCACTCAAAGTCGCCATACAACATATATACAGTATATAAAATTTCACAAATGTTTATTAGAAAATGAGATTCATAAATATAAATCTGGGAATTTATGATATTAATTTAATTTATTTCATTTATAGATTAAGAATTATGCTTAAGTGAGTAAAACCACTGAGGTGTTAGTCTAAATTCTCTTACTGTAATCTGATTACATGATATAATAAGATGTCAGGATACAGTCTAAGTCATCTGAGGAATTATCGAACACAGCACAGGAAGTTTGAGGGTTGAGAATGAACTCAGACGTTAGTTTATGTCCTAATTTTTATTTTACAGCGTAAATGATGGTCTCGTGTAAGAAACCGACGTCTGAGCTGCTCGATGGCGTTTCCTTTCATCATGGAAAGCTCGGCCGTGTGTCATTATTGCACACATAACATGGTCTTTACCCAGAGGAGCTTTACTCAATATCCGTTTAGCTCAAAATATATGTTGTGACACTTTTGAAAACTGGGCATGTGTGTATGATGTTGAGAAAAGAAGAAGTAAAAAGGGAAAAAAAAGAAAAGCCCTCTGTTTGAGAAAAAAACGATTGAGGTTTTTGATGCAGGTGCCGGAGGAATTTGCTCAACTAGACATGAAAAAACAAACACAAAAATCAACCGTACATTATCATCTCAAACTAAATCTGATAGAAATGTGCTGAATCAGTCTTTTTCTTTGCAGAACCTGATATGGTGACCAGAACGTTGAGCCCTTCCAGGACATCCATCTGCTGGAAGCGTCGTCGGTTGATCAGGGGGTAAACTTTCCCCTGACCGCTGCGGTCCAACAGCATCAGTCCGCTTTCTGTTCCCACCAGGAGGTTTACTCCTACATGTGTACAGAAACACACAAATGAGGCTAGGATGGAGTCTGGATGGAGTCAAACCCAATGCGCACCCAACCACCTGTGTTTGCATTTGACACTGTACGTCATAAAATACTGTTGGGCAGATTAAAAAATTAGTTTGGTATTGCTGGGTTTGTTTTAAAGTGGTTTACCTCCTACCTGACTAACAGAACATTCTCTGTTTATCCCTTGTGTTATCTTGAATGACCCCACCCTTCCATTGACGTGTTATTCCTACCATGACAAAGGTGGATAAAGGTGGAAAGATTTCATGTAATTCATGGACACCAGTGAAGATCACAAATCATTGAAGAAAAAAGGTTCAGAGCTCTGTCTAGTGGGTCTAGATGACCCCACTCCCAATGTTAAAGTGCCTAGGATAGCACAAGGGTTATATAAATGGCATGCTTTCTGATACCTCTCCACTCCTACATGGTGTGCCCCAGGGATCTGTTTTGGGACCACTGTTGTTTTTTATGTACATCTACCCATTTGGAAAGCTTTTACATAACTTTAAAAATGCGTCATAAAATTTTTATGCTGATGATATTCAGCTGTACTGCTCCTTCAATGACACAGAACTCCACAAACTTACAGAACTACTAGATTGCCTTGCCTGTGTTAAATCTTGGCTCACAATTAATTGTCTCCAGCTAAACCCAGAAAAGACGGAAACACTAATAGTTGCCCCAGAAAACACAATCCCAATAATTTCCCAGCATCTTGGTTCTTTGAGCTCCTCTGTACAGCCCTGTATTAGAAATTGTTTTTATCATTTACGTAACATAGCAAAACTGCGGGCCTTTTTATCTAAATCAGTCTTAGAGATGGTTATCCATGCTTTTATTTCTTCTCCTTTAGATTATTGAAATTCTCTTTTTACTTGTCTTAATAAATCTGTTCTTAACCGTCTTCAGTTAGTTCTAAACACTGCTGCAAGGCTTTTAACAGGATCTGACGAAAAGGCATACATTACCCCCATTTTATCCTCCTTGCACTGGCTCCCAATCAAGTGGCGTGTTGATTTATAAAATGTTTGTTTTAACCTATAGAGCTTTAAATGGACAGACCCTAAAATACGTATCAGACTTGCTCTGTCCCTATGCTTCTGGCCGTGCCCTCCGATCCTCGGACCAAAATCTTTTGAAGATTTTTAAGACCAAGTATAAAACCAGAGGTGACCGGTCGTTCCAGGCAATAGCCCCCAGACTCTGGAATGCCCTCCCTCTGTCCCTCGAGTGGCCGACAGCTTGATTCTTTTAAAAGTCAACTAAAGACACTTTTATTCAAAAATGCTTTTAGCTGACTGATTTCATTGTTATTTTTATTCTAGGTTTATTTTTCTTCAATTTGGTTTTGCCTTACATCATATTTGACTGTTTTTCCGCTTTTACTGTATAGTATGTGTTCTATTGTTCAGCGCTTTATGATTTTACCTGTGATAGGGGCTATATAAATAAAACTTACTTACTTACAGACACGAGGGCCGCCTTTAATTCCATCATACTCCATTATATAATGACACTAATGCTTTTTATCCATTTATCTCTTTCTCTTTTTTATGTCTAAGGAGGATTGATTCGGGACAAATAGTGCATAATTTATTAGCAAAATCAGTGAGCTTTAAAGTTCAGCATTCAGTTCAAAACATAACACAACCAAGGTTCTTTATGAAGTTTTTTTTACATGGCAGCACGTGTCAAAAAAATATATATATATATATGCATGTATACACAACTTTTGGTTCCAAGTTTCTCCAAATGGACAATGACTTAATAAATCAGCATTAGATGATGATCCCACTTTTATAAAGCTAAATCTGTTGTTGGTTGAGGGATTAGAAGTCATCCTTTTTTAAATACAAATTTTGTTCCATTAGGTTTTGGCTGCCACCCAGTGGTAGGGACTGGTACTTGTGGGAGCTTCTATGATTACCAACACAAAAATGACAGATTATTGAAGGACATTTGCCACTACATTTTTAAAACACTCGTTATGAAGAAAGTCATGTTTTTGGGGCGGCCGTGGAGCAGAGGTAAGGCGGTCAACCTCTGATTGGTGGATTGCAGGTTCGGTTCTCGCCTTGCACGCCACTGTGTCGAAGTGTCCTTGGGCAAGACACTAAGCCCCACGTTTGGCACACTGCAGCAGAGCCTCAGTGTGTAAGAATAAAACTGTGATTGTGGCGCGCTTTGGGTCTGAGTATATGCCATTTATCACAAAAGTTCTTGTGAGGTTAAAACTGCATTTTTGAGAATTTCTTTATTTAAATTATTGGAAAGTCAGGAGCAGACAAAAATTGCTCTTTGAAAAAAGCTTGTAGTTGTGATGTAGAGAATACAATAGGTGGGCCACAAGCTCCCTGCTCCTCTCCATTCTGATGCACCCATAAGCAGACAAATAGGTTCATAGGTCTTTGTTTCCCTCGGCTGAGCTGACATCTGGCTCAAAAATGATAGCTCCAAAGTTGCTCGCCATTTTTTGTTGCACCGGTCATGTTAGGTTGGGGGGTGTGAGGGGCTGTAAGCTAGCAGAGAGAGTGTAAACATATAACCCTTATATATGGGTGATGCCCAACAGTCCCACCTACAAGTCACAGAAGAATTTCTAATGAATTCCTGCCACTGGACAGAAACTTCGTCCTGGAAAGCAACAAGTTTTTTTTTTTAAACTTTGTCTAGAAATGGCCTAATAAAAATTAAAAGACCACTGGGTGAGTCTATAAGCTAGTGCAATCAACTGAACAGTTTTGATGTGGCAACTCCGTACACACAGGAGGTAAACTTTAGTTTCTAAGCTAATTTCCGTGCTTACCCCAGAGTGCCGCACACAGGATCTCAGAGTTGAACCTCTTCTTGTATTTGCGGATCTCCGGCGTGTCACTTTGAGGGCGCGTGTTGACTGGGTTTACGTTAACCACTGAGCCTTTCCGTGACGGGTCAGCTCTCAGCGCCTCCGCCAGACGCGCGTCATTGCTGTAGCCTAAAAGGTCAAAAGAAAGGGCATATGTAGGATGGTGAGGGACGGGGAGTTTACCGGGCAAAAGGAGGGTCAGTCAAACGGTCGGGGTTATAAATATCCATCCACCCATTAGGGAGTGTTCAGCACAAATACAGGATCTGTGGTTAACTTTATTGTCACAGCAGATATAAAAAACAAGTATGGCCTGATCTTTATCAGGGGCAGTCAACAACTGATAAAGCAGGACAGCAAAAACAAGCTTGTATGTGATATTTCCTGAATCCTGTTGTGAAATCTGCAAGAACATCAGGTGTTCGAATGCAGGCGGAAGAATGCGGCTCCGTTTTAGGAGCGAAAACATTTGCGGCTTTAGATGCAAAAACTGGATTACAGCTCTGCAGAAAGTGAAGGTTCTCCTTGACGAATATGATCTTTGAAGGATATTTTCTGTACCAACCAAATAATTACAAATACATTAAAGTTAACAGCCGTGAGGAGCATCTTTTTGTTAATCCCGATGCTCTTTTTGAGAAAAACTTTGACGAAATGAAGTCTGCATAAACACTTCTAAAGAGAAATCAACTGATGCAAAATGCAAAATGCAGGAGGGAAATCAAGCAATCATCACTTAAATATAGATCCCCTTGCACTTAGCAATATACGGAAAAGTGAGAAAAAAGTGCGGATCATGTATCACTTTCTAAGCTAATCTAGTAAATAAAGAAAAAAAAACACTTTTGTCTTTGACTGTCAGTTTCGAATCCTTAAATGTTTCATGATCTTCAAAATCCTGTGCTATTTTTAAACTACAACATATTTCTTAAATTTATTTTTCATAAGATTGACCTGCTTTGATGAAGTATTTTTTATATGCTGTTATGCTAAGCAGCACATCGAGTTAAGGGGCTTTGAAGGACGTACCAACGTTGTTGAGGGCACTGCCGGTTGATGGAGAGACTTGAAGGAGGCGTGGGTCAATGAATGGAGTGAAGGACGAAGAGGACTTGTGTTTCTGCATGTTGTTACTGGACTGGCTCTACAGGAAGAGAGAATATGACGCTGTCCTCATAAAAAAACAAAACAATGACATCACACTTTCAAAAAAAAAAAAAAAAAGACAGACAAACCGCATAAACAACAGTTGGTTTGAACGACATTGGACACAAAATGAGGAGGCAGACTAGGGTGTATCTGTTTCCTGCATGCAAATGCAATAAGCATTCCATGTAAGGGTAAACTCATGACTAATAGGCAAAAAAAAAAAAGACAAAAACTGTTAATGGAAAAATATATTTACAAATGTGAACTAAATATACAACAAAAAGGGGAAAAAGAGGCCATGTAAAAAAGTATTTACAATTTAAAGCATACTTGCCGTTTCCCTTTATTTGTTCTATGATCTACAGTCTGGGAAATGTAAGAATGTCACTCGATCGGAAGCTAATTTAATAATCATAGGAACTTGTTCATTAAAAGCGTACTGTTTTGCATTTAAAGAAGTTCTTTCTAGAGGCTCTTCGCGCCGAGGGTGGAGGACATACCTCGATGAGGATGCCCAGCTTTTCCAGGGGGCTCTGTGGGGACATGGATGAGGGACTGGCAAGGCCGGAGGAGGACGGGGAGTTGGATGCGGAGGACATTGGGGGGGAATGGTGGCTCTGCTGGATCAAGTCTGGAAGGTGGTGGATGCGGCCGGCAAAGCCGTTCCTGTCCGAGTGCTGTGTGTGGTGATGGTGGTGGAGATGATGGGGGGGATGGTGGTGGGGCTGATGGTGGTGATGCTGGGGACTGGGGGTGTGCTGTACAAGGCCCTGCCCCGACGCCGAGCCGGGGCTTGGCGCAAAACCTGACAAGAGGGTCTGTGTTTGGCTCGGGGGCTTGTGCTTCCTGTTTTCACTCTGGAAGTAGAAAGAGGGGTACACCACTTTGGGTCTAGATGTGTTCCTGATGAGCTCAGGAGAAGGGAAAGTGTTTGCTAGAGCAAAGGGCAAACTACAGTGGCTACTCTAAGGGTGAAAAAATAAACTCGTATTAGTAGTTAGGTCTCAAAAAGCTGTTCACTGGTGCCACTTAAAGGCACTTCTAACAAAAACCTGCATATGTTATTGTTTAAAAGCCAATCAAGGCACTTCAAAGTCTTTTTCTACACAAGAAACTCTTAATTGAAGAGCATTTTATAAGTGAATTTTACAGTTGAGAAAAATCAAAGTATGCAGTAACTAAAACCGATCAACACAACATGCAAACAAAATGAACACTCACTTGGGATAAGACAAGAAATGCACCAAAGCAACAAGAGGAAATGGAAAGTGAAATGTCTGATGTTGTTTTTTTTCTGGACCCATTACCTGTCTGACAATGAGCGTGCTGTCTTTGCAGGGAGTTGACCCAGCATCACTCTCACCCTCATCATGAACTACCATGGTTTTCACAGACTCTGTTTCGCCGTTGCTCAGCTTGGACGACCTGTAAAAAAAAAAAACAAGTGTTCTACAAACCATGTGAGGCTGTAATTTACTGTAAACCCTTGAAAATAACTGTTACTACTTCCGGTAGCATTCTTTTATTTTGGTTTTCTTATTTAGCAGCTCAGCCAGCTGAGGTGGATCAGATAAGAGGTCGAACAGCTAAGGGCAGGGAATGCTGAGGTGGATCAAATGATGTGTGCAAAAGCTGAGGTGTGGATCAGCTGAGAGGTGCAACAGCTGTGAGGTGGAACAGCTGAGGGGTTGAACACTGGGAGGTGTGTGGAACAGCGAGGGGTGGAACAAGTGAGGGGTAGAACAGCTGAGGTGGATCAGATAAGAGGTCGAACAGCCAAGGGCAGGGAATGCTGAGGTGGGACTGGCCGATGTGTGCAACAGCTGAGGAGTGTAACAGCTAAGAAGTGGAACAGCTAAGAGGTGGAACAGCTGAGAGGTGGGAACAGCTAAGTAGGGGTAGAACAGCTGAGGTGGATCAGATAAGAGGTCGAACAGCTGAGAGGTGCAACAGCTGTGAGGATGAACAGCTGAGGGTTGGAACAGCTGAGGAATGGAACAGCTGTGAGGTGTAACAGCGTGAGGTGAACAGAAGGTGAGGTGCACAGTTGTGAGGTGCAACAGCTGTGAGGTGCAACAGCGGGAGAGGTGTGCAATAGCTGTGAGGATGAACAGCTGTGAGGATGAACAGCTGAGGAATGAACAGCTGAGGAATGGAACAGCTGTGAGGTGTAACAGCTGAGGGGTGTAACAGTTAAGGAGTGGAACAGCAAAGATGTGGAACAGCTGAGAGGTGGAACAGCTGAGAGGTGGAAAAGCTGGTTGAGTGGGTGTCAGCGGGCAGCTGGTGCTACCGTGGAAAAGGAGGGGGGAGAGTGCAGGGCCTCTGCAGAGTGTTGGAGCGGCTCCCAGCTCTTGAGGTATAATAAACCTTGATGGTGGTTTTCTTCTACCGTGCTACTGCGCTCCAAATTCCTCTAAGTTGTCATCTTGTTGTATGCTGTCCACTCTCACATTTAGAGAGTACATTTTTGATTAATATTGCAAACAGGAGAAAGTGGTGTTTCTCCTGGAACTGGTGCTTATTTTTACTCCAATAAATACTTACACAGCTTTGGAGTCTTCTGGGCCAGAGGTCGACTCTTCACCCCGCCTCCTGGTCCACCTCTTCATCATCATCTTCATCTGTAGTGTCTGAATCCTCGCTGGAGGATGAATACTCCGTCACCTTGTTTGGTGGACGGACGTCATCCACGGCACGCAGCTCTTTGGCCAGAGCAGTCAGGTCCTAGAACATCATGGCGTGACAGGAAAACACCCAATTAAGACAAACTCACTTTTTTTTCTTTTTTGGTTTGTTGGAGTGAAATTTAACCACAAGTTATTAGTGAATACTCTGGAAGGCATTCCAAGAGGATTTTCCGTAGCAAACCAGAAAGCAGATGCTGGAAAAGAAGAGGGGTTAACGGTGTTTGGCAGTCATGGAAGGCCAACGTGAGCGGAGAAAAGCCAAACCAGTGAAGCAAGGAGGGAGATGACTGTTCAGCCGATGTTCTCCAAGTTACTGTGAGTTAGTTAGTGGGTTATTTCAAAGAATGATACGGAAACCAAAGCTGCAAAGATGAAAAAAGAAAAGTTCATCAAGGCTAATAAAAAGAAAGAAACCAGGCATGAGTTCAAGTGGCAGTCATCCAGCGCAAAAGGAACCCAGCAGTCCGTTGCATTATAGTGCTGCAAAGTCGGCAGATGACATCATTTCAGAGGAGCGCTCGATTAGCAGGAAAAAAAAGGAGGGAATTTCTCAATGAAGCCACAGCAAATCACCATACATCCCAGGATTGAATCAGTCTCAAAGCAACACGCTGTTAGTCTGAGCTCACTAAAACACTATCTACTAGATCTAGATCTATGCCAGCTACACATTACCATACTGGCTATTCAACTGCAGGTCAACTCTCACCGCTGGTTTGTTCGGCTTGACCAAATCTCTTCTCTCCTCTGGTTTTTTCCCAGCATTCTCAGGTCTCTGAAGGGGTGAACTTTCAGATTTTGAAGAGGCTGAAGTAGAAGGGGGGAGGTGGGAAGGTCAGTTTATTCAAGACTTAGGCGACCAGGGAAAATGTGCAAACACGGACACTCCAGCCAAATGTTTCACTAAGAAAGGTCTCGTTTGTGTTCTCCACCTCCCGTGCGTGTGTGCGTTTTCAGAGATGATTTGGAAAAGGTCGTGTGGACTCACAGCGGGCCCTGAACCTCTCTCCAGAGCCGCAGTGAGAACTGGGCTGAGAACTGGAGTTACTGGAGCTGCTGGAGGAACTGGAGCCTCCACTGCCACTATTACCCGTTGTTCTGGGAACCAGTTTTTCCACTCGTTCCCACAGCAGCCGAGGCTCTGCTGAGCTGCAGGGGCAACAGACAACCAGTCAAGAACATTCTGTGGGGAGCTGGAAATCCTACAAATNAGGTGAGGCACGGATCAGATTAGGGGTTGAACAGCTGAGGGGTGGATCATCTGAGAACTTTAACAGTTCAGGGGCGTAACAGCTAAAAGTTGAAACAGCTGAGAGGTGGAACAGCTGAGAGATGGCACAGCTGAGGGGTGGATCAGATTAGGGGTGGAACAGCTGAGGAGTGGAACACCTGAGGGGTGGAACTGCTGAGGGGTGGATCAGATTAGGGGTGGAACATCTGAGGAGTGAACAATTTAAGAGGTGCTCTTTTTTACTTTCACCTCTTTCATCTGCCTGAAAAGTGCAAAAGCTTTTAATTGGGTATGCTTAATGCATCTTTTTGCATCTCACCTACTTCACCCTTACATGTTGTGTAAATGTTCGCTTGCAGCATACATGTAAAAATAAACACCCTACGAGTTCAGAGTGGTCCACTACTTTGATATTTCCTGTGGGTGACCTGTGTGCGCCGTACAGATTTGCCCATTTTTCGCTCGCAAACAGCCCGTCTCCATGCGTAAGGACGATGTGACTAAGGCAGGGGTCAGCAACCTTTTTTACTCAAAGAGCCATTTGGGACCGCCCCTAATAAAAAAGAAAGCACCCGGAGCCACAACCCGTTTTGACATCATTATATATATTATGCATGTATACATTGTATCAAGGGTGCTCATTACGTTGATCGCGATCGACCGGTCGATCTTCAATGACATGAGTGTAGATCGCGGGCCAGAAAAGATAAAAAAAAAAATTTACTTCTTTAAAATCCACCAGCCAATCAAAATCCTCACTGAGAAGTACGGGACTTGATTGACATGTAAATTGGCCAATCGGACATCGTCTGAAGCATACGTCGCTGCAAATGCACATTATGTTCTTTAAAGGATGATACCGCGTCCGCGTGTGGGAGGAGCTACTGGTTCTGGTCTGATCGCTGCATGGAGCGATGTGTTTGTGTGTTTGTCAATGCATGGTAGACACTGAGAATGTGGAGAGATCAGGTTTATTATTTTGAAGAGTTCTACATGGTAATCATGTTTCCATGTTTGAGTTCATAAAATCATCCCAGGGAAAGTCTCTGCTTCAACTCCCGCAGGGAAAGCTGCGTCTCAATCTGACGCCGTGTTTGCATCTCTCTGACAGAGTTTGAAGCCAAAGCCCCTCCTCTGCCTCTCCACCTGCTTTTCCTCTCTACCTGTTCACATCCTCTGCAGAGAGCGCAAAATACAGTCATCATAGGTTGACACGATAGTCGGGGCGCTCCAGCGCCGCACACGGATGAAAGAGCCGGACGCAGGTTATAGCGGGGATAGAGCGGGTTAAGCAAATGAATGGAAGAAGGCGGCCCGCTGAAGAAATATTCAACATTGTACACATTTTATTATCAGTCTGAACTATCTTTTATTTAGAAAAATCTTTTATTTTATCAGTCCAGTACGAAAAAAAACATCAACAAAAGCTGTGTTGGGCGGTTTTTGGCTGGGTCTGGCGGTTTTCAGTTGCCTTTCGGCTGGAAAACTGTGACTCTATCTGGCAACGCTGGCGCGAACTCTGTCTGTCATCAGTTTTTGCCTCGCGGTACGTCAAGTTCCCGGCAGAAGATGATAGGAGTGTTTATTGAAGCCGCCCCGCGTGTTTCTTCCTGCTATCAGCTCTGCAGGTCTCTCCCGATAAATACGAGCTCATTAAGGAAGCTGTTTTTTACGTGGCTCGCGCTTCGTGCGGAGCCATCAGCGCCTTTGAAATGCCATGAAAAATGAAAAAATAAAATAACATTTAATTATTATAAAATACTCATTATTTTCCAAAGTCACAGGGAGCCACAACAGATGGATGAAAGAGCCACATGTGGCTCCGGAGCCATGGGTTGCAGACCCCTGGACTAAGGCCTACCCACATCACCGACACAAACAACTAAACCAACATTACCAGAATGAGGCAATAAGTTTGTTAGACTATTAATATCCTATTTTTCCTAGTATTCTGACTGCTAAGGCACATTGCTGCTGTATTATTTTGACCTGTGTTAATAGAAAGGTTAATGCATTCTGATCAGAGAAGTCCTCTGCAAGCTGCCCATTCATCCTACATCAAGCCATCATCAAGTGAGTTCACACAAGCAGAGGAAGCATTCTACAGCGGTCAGGGCTGGCGGTCACCTCTCTGACTGGCTCAAAGTCAGGGGCGGGGCTTTGGAGGTCAGTCACATGGCGCTCTGGTTCTGAAGCTTTGTCCAGACTGGAGACCGGACTGGGCCGTGCCTTCTCAGAGTTACAGCTCTGTTTGGATGCATCCAAGTTGGGGGTTTTCCCTGGCTGTACCCTGTCTGGTTCAATGCTCTGTGGTTGTTTGGTACTTTGTTGCTGAGCTGTTTTGGAGTTATCCTGGTTCTGGGTTTGCTGTAGGGACAGCAGGTAGGCCTGCTCCTGCTGCAGCTGTCTCTGGAGCTTCTGGGCTTGGCGTTGCTCCTCAAGCTCCCGCCATTTATACTCCTGAGAGCAAGTAGGGCCAAGATGAATCAACACCACTGACAGACAAAGGATGTCAGATCCAAAAGTTTCGTTTGACAACTTCCTGTCCAACCAAACACAGCAGGTACTGAAACTCAAACTGATGAACACGCTTCACTATCTGTACAAGCATCTCAGATGGCAAAGCCATGTGACCCATTGGGTTGTAAAACTTTTTAAGGCATAAAAACATGTTTTTTCAAAAGCTTAAAAGAAATATACTTCTTATAGACAATTCCCCCAAAAGATTCTTATTTAAAAAAAAAAATCGCTTAGCTGAGTGTCCATGGAGTCCTGCATGTACATTTTCAATCATCAGGTGTGTTGTCTCATAAATTCAAAGCTTGCTGCTAGTTTTGCTGCAAACAAAACCTCACAATGAACCTTTCAGGACACTGCACAGCGGATTTTAGAAGGCAATTCATAAATGGTGACTGTGGGAACCAGAAAGCACAGATAAGGATTCAGTCAGAGAGCAGAGCCGGAGGTGGTCATATCCTTTCATTATGTCTTCTCTAGAGAAGCAGAAACTTTAGAAAAATCAAAAACAACACGTAGGTCAGCATATGTGGACAGGAGCACCTGCAATATAACAGGGGAAACCTTCTCTTCCTGTTGGATGACTAGTTTCCGTGTGATAGCATCACGATCGCATGTAAACATCCTGTCCGCCCACCAAACCCAGAATACTTCCGTTTTGACCTCTGCTGTTAATGGCTCCCTCCAGATCTTTAAAAGTTACTTCATACAAAAAAAAAAAAAGATGTAGATACTTACATCTAATAACTTGGCAGTCGGAACAACACAAAAAGATTACCATTAAGGCTTACAAAAGAGAAGAAAAAAGCTCCAAACCAAGCTATTTTTAAGTTTTATGTCGCTTTGTAAAAGACGAAGGGGCAAAATAGGGAGGGATCCGGGGCTGGAGGAGGGTCAAAGGTCAAACACTCACCAGCAGCATGGCCTGTTCATGGAGAAGCTGCTGTTGGAGGATCTCCAGGTGCCTCTGCTCCTCCTCCAACTGGCGGCGAATGTATTCCTGTGGAACGCAAGCCGTCTTGTCTGGTCATTTTTTTTTTTACTCAAAAAGTTAATCGTTTTTTTTTGTTTTTAAATGTCAGCAGTTTATTTCCCCCCCAGAAAAAAAAACGGCCCTTCAATGTATGAAGGTATAAGAAAGACTTCTCCTAAAATGTTTGCTAAAACTGCATTTGTTGATTTTGGGTTGGAGTCTCCTTTAGGCACTATAAAAGGATATAAAGAAGATTGATTTTAAAGGCACACACCTTGTTTATACAGAATTCATATTTGGCAGAGATTAACAAAAAAAAAACAAAAAAAAGAGTGAGTAATTTTTAGGGGTTTTTTTTGTTTTGTTTTTGATACCTGCTCTCGGTCAGCCCTCCTCTTCTCCTCTTCGGCCCTCCTGCGCTCCTCCTCCTCCTTGCGGCGCCTCTCTATCTCTTCCATGCGTCTCTTCTCCTCCTGCTCGCGGCGGCGCTGCTCGCGCTCCTGCTGCCGCCTCATCTCACGCTCACGCCGTTGTTGCTGCGAGTGGGAGAGAGAATGTTTATGTTGACCATCTAGAGAATCAGAGGCTCCGGTGAGTGATGGAAACAAAACTTCAAATGGAGCTCAAACTGTGGCAGCTTTAATTTACTCTAAAGTATCTCAACACTGAGCGGCTTTTCTAGCATCACCATAATTTTCCTATCAATGGTAAATATATATGTACAGCAGATACTGAGGGACAGTTTAGCAAAATTGTTTTTTTACATAATTTAAGTAATTCATCTTTGTCATGTGCTTTGATTCAACTCAAATCAAATTAAAAAAAAAATCAAATCAAAATGACATTTAACAAATGGCAAAAACAGATCCTACAGCAGGCATGTCCAAAGTCCGGCCCATGGACCAAATCTCCACTGGCCTGGACCACTACTTTGTGAAGGATTTCTTGATCGCGATTGGCTAAATTCAGTAATAAGACTTTGTAAACCTGTGGGAACAACCTGATCTTCAAATCAGTAAGTCACTATAACTTTGTTAAAATGAGATTAAATGTCTTTGTGTTCTATACGAAGTAATTAAAAGTATCTCATTCCCTAAAAAACTTTGTAGGGCATTTAATGTCATTATAAGGGCCTAATGTTGGGCTCTCACACATTTTTACCTCACTAAATCTGGCTCTGTGTGCAAAAGCTTGGACACACCGGGCCTACAGTAAACAGGTATTATTGGGCCGTAAAACTAAATCAACATCACTTTTATTCATATGTACTGAAAATACATACACAGAAATGAATGACTTAATAAAATAAATAAAAAAAGAAAAAGAACCATGGGCGTCAGGCTACTTTTTTTTTTTTTTTTACTGCAGTCCACGTTTTCCTTTGCTGGGTAGGACAAAAATTTTGTTTTTACATTTTTACAAAAGGAACATTAATGCAAGATGTAAGTTTTGGTGAATAATTATTATTATTGCCTATTATTTTGATGCATCGAGGAAAAAATTAAAAAACTATTAAGACAACAAACAAAACAAAAAAACAAACAAAAAAACAAGTTAATCTAAATTTTTTCAAAAAGTCTGGTACAATGACAGTTTAAGGTAGATTCTTTTAATCCTAGAGCACCATCGCCAGGTGATTTCCACTTGAGCAAAACTATTTACATTTAATGTTTAGACTACTGCAATTCTCTCTTTACTTTTTTTTAACAAAAAGTATTTTAAACGTCTCCAATTGGTCAAGAACTCTACTGCAAGGCTTTTAACTGGAGCAAATACGCGCACTCATGCCCCCCTTCTGCTTTTATCTCTACATTCCTGTTAAATTTAGAATAGATTTTAAGATTTTGATTTTAGTTTTTAGAGTGTTGCACGGACAAATCCAGAACTATATTTCTGACATTTTTAACTCCCTACACGCCTGCAGGTTTTAGTTTTTGATCTTCCTTTTAAAGCTGTGGTGTCTCATAAATCACTGGTCCCCAACCCTTTTTGTATCATCAACCGGTTTTAATGTAGGACAGTTTTCTGAATGAGTGCCTTTAAGATGTGGCAGTTAAATACATGACATAAAAACACGTTTCTTTCTTGAAATATAATAATAATAAAACTGAATACACAGCTTTATTAGCAGCATCGTGGTTACATTAGAGAGCAGGCTGGGTGCATGGTAATGATGCACTGCAATAAACATATGTTTCCAGAGGGACTTATGGTCTGTTAAATGCAGCTTTCTTTTTCCTTTCAAGTCCAAAGTGGCTTCTTGTCTCCCTAATGGCTCAAAGAAACTTTCCAAAATGTTTTTTTTTTTTTGTCACCTTTTTAGATTGGGGGTTTTGATTTAGCGGCTTTAGCACTTTTTATTCTTTTTGGCCAGAGGAAGGTAGTGGACCTAGGTAAGTCATGTGACCAAGGTGAGCGTCTTGAAATGAATTAAGCGCGAGTCACAGAAAGAATGTGGTAGTTTTCCAAAAAAAACATTGATCAGAATCAAAGAACAAAAACATGGGAAATGCTGTCAGTTATGTATTCTTACTGTGCAATATTGTACTAAGTGACCCTCGGAAAACTGGCGGTTTGCAGCTTGGAGGTTGGGCAGCAGGACCATAAAGTACGCATCTCAGTCTCATAGGACAATGTGGTCTCTTTGGAAAGGCTGTCTGCACGAAGCCTTACAAATCACTCATGTCTTTTCCTAAGACTAGATTTTTTTAGCTATGTTGAGACTGCTGGAAAGACTTATGTGATGTCAGGGTTCAGGTTTTAGTATTGATTTTTGAAGAAGAAAAAAAAAAAACTAAAAAAGTTACTCTGAGCTCCATAACAGATTTCTGTAGAGGAGTATAAGTAAGGGTTAGTGGCCGACAAGGTGTGCATGATCACTTTTTAACACACGCCGTGGAAGCCTGAAACGTCCGACGCAAAGCATTAAAAAGTGATAATGCATACTTCGAAGGCCATTAACCCGCTTATACCATGGTCACTTACAAAAGCAATAAATAGTAACCAGTTTTTAGTCCTTCTAAAAGGACTAATAAGTTTATGTATGGTCATAAAACGAATATACAGAGAAAAAGAAATGAATATTTGAATTATAATTACACTGTTTCCTTTTCACGAAAAGCGGACTATTTTTTAGTAGTGGTGCGGCCTCGTCACGGTAACGTGACGAGGCGTGCGGATATCACTTTTTAACGCACACCCAGCAGCCAATCAGAATCGAGTATTCACCCAGACCACGGTATAAGGAGATGTTTCACTTTTTTAATGACATTTTTGTTTTCTCTAATTATAATATGCAAATTAGAAGCAACTGCGATTTTTTTTTTTAAATGATGATGATTTTTTTATTATTATTTCTTACTTAGGTCTGCCATCCACATTTAGAAAATAAAGGTCTAAATGACTGAAATGACTCAGTGCCTCACTGCAACAACACCCCTCAATCTAATCCGTATGACTTCATGCATTTACGTCTGTGTCTTCATGTATGACAGAGAGCCGAACGCTCACCTCCTCCAGACGCCTCCTCTGCTCCTTCTGCTGCTCGATTCGTTTCTGTCGTTCCGCCAGCAGTTGCCGCTTGTACTCCTCCTGCTCCCGGAGCTGCTGCTCCTGCAGAAGCTGCTGGCGGCGCAAAGCCTCCGAGCGCTCCTTGTTCTCCTGCTGCAGTCGGATGAAGTCCCGGCGCAACGTCGATTCGCCCGGCACGTTTACTATGGAGCTAAACAGACAGACGAAACACAGTCGTTTCAATAAAATAAATCAAGTTTTCTGTTAAATCAGAGTTTTAAAACAAGTTTTCTAACACAACCTCGAGCTTTATTCTTTAAATATTACGTCTTATAATAATTTTAGTAATAGTAGTTCATTATTTGGGTCATGTACTAGTTATTTAAAGTTCTACCTCTCTAAACTTAATACAATTGTTGAGTTTTTCATTTATTTTTGGATATAACACTACATATAAATATATATTTAACATTAAAAAAATACCTTGGCTCTCCTTCTTGCTCAGATGATTCTTCCTCCTCCTCTTCACTGCCGCTATACTCATACTCGGTCTCATCTTGACATAAGAAAAAAAAGAAAAAAATATTATTGGCATCCCCTTATTTAATTTTCTTTTTAAGAATTGAAAAAAACAAAGGAAAAAAAAGTTACAGAATGTTTTGATGTTTCATAAATGAACAAAATAAAACATCCAACAGGTTGTCCTTATAGACTAACCTTTTTCTCCCCTCTTCTTCTTGGTTCTATCGATGTGGTCTTTGAGTTGGATGCGGACTTGCCTCTCGTTGGGTTGGTCTCGGATGAACGGGTGTTTCAGCAGCTGCTCGGTGGGAGGACGCTGAGTGTAGTTCTTGACCAAGCAACCTTCGATGAAGCTAAAAAACTTTTTGGACCTACAAGAAAGTCATGCTTGGAGTAAATTGAGGATAGTCATAGCGATGTACGTGGATTAGTTTTGCTTGGAGTGTGCACGGGGGGTGATGGACAGGAAAGCCGGCTGTACCATTTTTTGGACTTGAGCCGAGGGGGAGGGTTTCTGGGGATGAGGAAGAGGGCTCTCATTGGGTGCATGTCACACAGAGCTGCAGTGTAGAAAACACAAAGAGGACGAAACAGACATTAATGGACAGAAACTGCAGCCAAAGAAAGAAAACAAAGGAAAACACTTCCCCAAGTAAGACATATCAAGGTGTCATTTTAGTAACTTTCAATTGAAATTCTCTGGCAAAACCAGATTAGTCAAGGTGTGTAAAAACACAACCTTACATTTTGATGTAAACATTTTACTGGAAACCTTTATAAAAAATAAAAATAAAACAGTCAGGTCTATCTATTGCAATAAAGGGTTATAGTTCGTCTCTCAAACTGACCTCCTATGAACAGATATGTAAAACATGATAGATGCCATTCTTGTAGTTTTTTTAATTAAACTTTGATCAAATTGTGTGATATTTAATATCAGTGGCTTTACCTTGAAAAAATTACAATTACTCTGAAAAGTTTATTGTGTCAGGCTTAATAAATATTTGCATTTCAACCAGGAAAAAACCCAAAATGTCTGCATTTATGAAGTAAAATCTTTCTGAAACTGAACGTCTCCTTTCTGTTAACTTGTACTTACGAGGCGCTCCTTCAGCCATCTCTATGGCAGTGATTCCACAAGACCACAGGTCGCTCTGACAGAGGGGGAAAAGCTTCATTTAGGGTTTTTATACATACTTACACCATTTATGACTAATGTGGAACAAGTGCAGATAGAATACATTTTCTAAACTAAAAGGAAAGGAAAACGTATTTAAATTCAACACATCAACGATGTTTTTTTTTTGATTACATGAAACTGTTCATACAGTACTGTCATAAGAAATCAAACATTAAAACCAGTTCTAGCTCAAATACCTTAAATATATTATAATATACAAATATAAATCTAATTGCTTTCAATTTTTTGGTGTTTTTTGGTGTTGAATGCTATTAAAACATGTCAACTTTACCCCACTTTGGACATGCAGACACAACTGAGTCAATAGCTTTAAATACTAAATCCTCTCATTTAGGAACTTGGGAAAAAAAATAGCTAAATCTCCCATTCGAGGTTATGTATTAAATGTATAGTAAATACGGCCACAAGACATTTTAGAAGCGACAGATTTCTATCCTGTGCCGAGTGCAGAGTTGTTACCCAATTCTTACCCTGTAGTCATAGGTGGCGTCGGGGTTTTCGTCGCACGCAATGACCTCTGGAGCCATCCAATATGGAGTCCCGATGAAGGTGTTCCTCCGACCCACCGTCCGATCCAGCTGAGCGCTCACGCCAAAATCCACTGGGGACACATCGGAACCAGTTGAAATGACTCAACATTTTTACAGATGGCTAGCATCTGTAAAAATCCTATTTTTATGCTAAATAAAAATAGGATTTTTTATGGATCATAACTATGATCAAAAGCTAATCTGCAATCACCACAGATAAAAAGAAACAAAACCGTTTAGAACCTTGCTAAATAGCACCCAAGTGTTAAAGAAGTCTTAAGCGTTGCTTCAAAAATAAAAAATAAACATTTAGTAAAGTCTCCAAAATCAAGGTTAAATAAATTAAATCATTCCAGAGAAACGCAGACCTGAATCCTGATTTTGACGTTCAACTTCAACCCCATCATGATTGAATTTATTTCCGATTATAAAGAAATGGTATTCAGGTTGATTTTGCCCGAGTCCTGGATTAAATGGCAGCTGAATGAATCGTAGAGGTCATAGGGACCCTCCCAACTAAAATGTGTAACCCTTTTTTCAGCAGTTACACAAGTAACAACAAAAAATGTTAAGGACCCATATTTAAACAACACATATGCCGTTGAATTACAGTGAGAAAGTCAATCTTTTCCATGAGAGCTTTACTGCACCTGTGCATCAAGCCTTTCACAAGAAAGGGAAACACTAGAATGAAGATAAAGGACAAAAGGGAAAGCAGCTCGTACCCAGTTTGACTTCGGCGTTTTCTGTCAGCAGCACGTTTTGTCCCTTGATGTCTCGGTGGATGACATGATGAGCATGAAGGTGAGCCAATCCCTGCCCAAACAAACACCACATCAATACACAAAACCACATTTGATTGTCTTATATAAGCTAATTTCTGTTAGCTGAATTGGACACGAGACACACAGCATGCATATTTTAGTGATAATGAGTTTTAGTAGATGACCGCACCCTGAGGATTTCTCTGGAGATGTAGGCGATCCAGTCCTCCTTCAGCGAGTTGCCTTTGGTGTTCTTCACCAAATCTGTGATGGAACCAGCACCACAGAACTCCATCACCAGCTGGAAGATAACAGCAGAGTTATGTTCAGGACTGGATACTCATGCCACCTAAATAACAAAAAAAACACAGTTTCACATCAACAAAGGATTATATTCCCTTCGTTTTTTGTTGCAAAACTTGCTTCAGGATTTGAGCAAAACAGATGAGAGGAATTTCTAGCTCCTCTTTTCGTCTACAGTGCCGTGTGACCCCTTAGAGTCCGCTAATGAGACACACTCGAAGGAGTGAAAGGATAACGGGGAGAGAAAAAAAAACATCTTCCCGCAAATTTCCTCTGAGCAGTAATTGATACAGGAAGTAGTGTGGCTTTTGAGAGACAGCATTGACGAGAAAAAAAGCACCAACACAAATCCCAAAGCAAGGGAACAGACAGCCGATATGAAAGCCTTAAAAACTCTTGGCGCAACTAAGCAAGTCATGAAAATTAGGCGCATTCCACACCTAAACGGCGATGAAGTAAAGCTCGCTTCTAGTCCGCCTCTGCACTATACATTATTTGTTTTAATGAGCTTTCAGATGGTGCTGCATTGTGTGTCAGTTTTGCCTGAAGATGTACACAAACGCTCAGTGCTCCTGGGTGAGGTCTTCAGTGATGGTCACCAAAGAAGATCATTAGCGTCTGTATTTTATCAAGCAGCGAGACGTTTATTCCGGATAAATCTCGCCATTGCTCACGTCAATGAAAACCTCGGGTTATCATTGCAGAAATAGCATGTAAAGCACAAATCTGGATCTTCGTGGACTTTGAGATGTGCTCACCAACTCATCATGTTTGACATTTCCATCTTAATATTTCTAACCAAAAACGAGGTATTCTGGGGCAGCACAAAAAAAACAAAAAAAAACTTTTCATGTCTTTGACTGTATGTGAAAACTGGACTGAGTGACCCCTCCCCCCTCAGGTTCCAAACAGGAAGTACCCGCTGGCTCTAAGAAGCCAAAATCCCATGGGCTTCCACTGTTCCGCTTAAAGAAGAAAGTTAGGCGTCACCACCCAAGCCAAATGAGCCTGACAGTAAAATCAACACACCTTCCACTCAGCTCACTTATTTAATAAGAATGGCACAGACCTGTGCTTCTGCTTGATCCATGCAGCAGAGAAGTACTCCAGCTCCAAATTTGAGCTAGAAAACATCTGTCGACTCATACTGAATGGATATCTGTTCAGACAATATTAACAATATGGTTAATATTGTTTTTTAAACAGGGGAAATGTGTTGATTCTGTGTCCTCAAGCAACCAGTTCTTTCAAGTTAGCCCAGAGCTGGAGAAAGCAAAGAGCTTGACATCTATTCAGAAAAAAACGGCCGTCAGTCATTATAGCTCTAAATAACCATCGTTGCTCTGCTGACTTTTTTTTTTTTTGGACAATATGCCTCAATGAAAGTATGTGCTGCCTTCTGACCCCACTTTGAATGTTTGAATTGACAGATTTTGGATCAATTACCGCTTACTGAAGACGTCTGGCTCCAACATGGCGGTATACAGTGGTGGATAAAATTGTTGGTACCCCTCAGTTAAAGATAGAAAGTCCACAATGCTCACTGAAATGACTTGAAACGTTCAAAAGTAACAAAAAATAAAATTTATTGAAAAATAAATAATCAAAACCAGCCAGAAATGATGGTACCTCCATAAAAGGCTGAGAACTAATTGTCCAGGGGGTCATGATGAACTCAGGTATGTCCTTTAACTGACATCACAGCTGTTTTCAAACCCATAATCAGTCAGTCTGCCTATTTAAAGGGAGACAAATAGTCATGTTGCTGTTTGGTGAGAAGGTGTGTACCACACTGAACATGGACAACAGAAAGCGAAGGAAAGAATTGTCCCAGGACATTAGAAACAACATTATAGACAAACATCGTAATGGTAAAGGCTATAAAACCATCTCTAAGCAGCTTGAAGTTCCTGTGACAACAGTGGCACATATTATTCAGAGGTTTAAGACCCACGGGACAGTAGCCAACCTCCCTGGACGTGGCCGAAAGGGGAAAATTGATGACAAATTAAGGAGATGGATAGTTGGAACTGTATCCCAAGAGCCCAGAGCAAGGTACATCAGCGTCAGATCGCACCATTTGTCGTTGTTTGAGCCAGAGTGGACTTCATGGGAGACGACCAAGGAGGACACCACTGTTGAAAGGAAATTATAAAAAAGCCAGACTGGAATTTGCAAAAATGCATGTTGACAAGCCACAAAGCTTCTGGGAAAAGGTCCTTTGGACAGATGAGACAAAACTGGAGCTTTTTGGTAAGGCACATCAGCTCAATGTTGATAGACTCAAAAATGAAGCATACAAGGAAAAGAACACTGTCCCTGCTGTGAAACATGGAGGAGGCTCAGTTCTGTTTTGGGGCTGCTTTGCTGTATCTGCCACAGGGTGTCTTGAAGTCGTGCAAGGTAAAATGAAACCTCAAGATTATCAAGATATTCTGGATAGAAATGTGCTGCCTAGTGTCAGAAAGCCTGGTCTCAGTCTCAGGTCATGGGTCTTCCAGGACACCGATCCAAAACACACAGCCAAAAACCATCAAGAATGGCAAAGAGAAAAGCGTTGGACTATTCTGGAGTGGCCTTCTATGAGTCCAGATCTGAATCCCATTGTACATCTGTGGAAGGAGCTGAAACTAGAGCTGTGACGGTGTCGAATTCTTGATCACCGCGGTGATGAACCACCAGGGGGCGCGGTGTCGCGGTTAACCGCATGTAGAGATATTCATGGAAATCTAACAGCGCGCATTCCTGTTTGGTGTTACGGAGTGAAGGAGAACAGTAATACACCCCCCCCAACACAAAATCCTCCGCTGGGCGGCCGTGTCACGCACTTAAGAACGCACGCAGCATGTAATGGAAATTAATACAATGGAAATAAATAATTAGAAAGCAGTAAATTTGTCGTATTTCCTTGCGAGACGGAAGCTTCTGTTGTAAAATGAGGATGTGTGCTTCTGAAAGCGCGCGCCTGTTTGTGTAACTGTAAAGGGAGCCGCGTGTCACATGCAGCACAGAGGCAGACAGTGAGAGTGTGCGCCTACGAGAGAGAGTGACAGGCGCAGTGGGAAAAAAAGAGAGAACAGTCTGAAAGAAAGAAGGAAAGTCTGAACACAGGACTAGCAGAAAAAGGAAATTATCAGCAAAGATTAATGCGTTTAATGTGTTTATTATAGTTCCAGTCACGCACCATATGCAAAACGTAAAAAGTGCGTAAAAAAAAGTGCGGTGATGCGGTTATCGTCACAGCCCTGGCTGAAACATGCCATTTGGAGAAGACACCTGTCAAACCTGAGACAACTTGAGCAGTTTGCTGATGAGGAGTGGGCCAAAATATGATTAACCATGACATAACAATTATGTCCACTACTGTGTGTGCTTTTATCTGAAGGTTGGTGTTACTTTGATTCAATTTTAAATGTAGAAGTTTACAATAAGGCTCAACTCAGATTAAACACAATTTAAGGAATTATCGATCTGTTTTTTTCAATTTCTAAATTTAATTGCTGGCTATAAAAACTTTTTTTTAAAGATTTTGCCCAAAACTAAAGAGAAATAACTTATGTTAATACAGATTTAATTTGAAAACAAAAAAAGACTGATTTAAAAGATCTTTTTTTAGAAATGTAATTTTTTTGTTAATGTGTTTTTTTTAACCCTTGTGCTATCTTAGGCACTTTAACATTGGAAGTAGGGTCATCTAGACCCACTTGACAGTGCCCTGAACTTTTTTTTCAATGACATTTGAACCTCACTGGTGTCTATGGATTACATGAAATATTTCCACCTTTATCCACCTTTGTCATGGTAGGGAGAACATATCAATGTAAGGGTGGGGTCATAGATTAGCACAAGGGTTAAAGAACATAGATCCTTGAGAGAAATAGCCCATTTAAAAGCTTATTGCATTCTCTTTTTTTGTGTTTATTTTAAAGTTTTATTATTTTTAACATAGTTTTATGTTTTCAATAAAGGATTCCCAACATTTTGCAGCTTTATGTTAAAATTGGCTGTTCGTGTTTACTCTGTGCGTTTTGCGAATCATCTGTTGCATTTCTTAAGCTACGTTCACACAGTCCATTGGAATGCGAGGTTCAGCGACCACTTGAAATGAAACGTCTGTTAATAAATGTGCATTTTAGGCTTCCCCTTTTAAAAATCTTACGTTCATGCATAGCTACTCTAGTTTCTTCAACCGTTTTAAGCACAAAATACAAAATGCACAGCCAAATTCAAGTTAAAGCAGGTTGAACTTTGACCTATCAAGGGCTAAGATTTAGTAGTGACGTATGGACGACGTCCCTGTTCATTAAAGGAAGTGCCAACCATTTGAAAATTGATAATGAAGCAGAAATTAACAATTGCTGTTTGTGCCCGGTCGGGGTTATATCACACCTACTGTTTCATATATCGGAATAGAGCTGAGAATTAAAAAAGAAAAGAAAAAAGCCTGGAGCAAGATTTCGCTGCTTCAACATTTCACACAAAGCCTCTTCCAACTGTAGGTGGCGGACATGCGCTAGTAGACAGTGGCAAAAGGAAAAGAAGAAGCACTTCCCTGCTTGTCCCGTGTGAACACCATTGTCTATAAATAAGCGCATCAAATGTCTGCTCTGAACGTAGCTCAACAGGTTTGAAAATGGAACTAAATTTGCCGACTTGCAAAGATAAAATGTACGAATATTCAGATATTTTCTTTAAGCAGACATAAAGTCACTAGATTAAGAGCATAAGAGGATTTTTTTCTTCTTTTAACTGAAATGAGGAGCTACTGTCCAGGGCGCACATGCAGACTGCACGCACGTGTGTGTTCTTGTGTAACATGAGGTGGGTGACATTCATACTGTTTGTGTGCAAATAATGCTGAGCTGGAGAGCCCGGGCTCCGTTTGTGAGCATAAAGCAGTTTAACAGCAGATCAACATTCTTTCTCTGATCCCACTTCTTCCCCTTTCTGTCTGCAAAACCAATTCACGCTAACCAGCTGAGAAACCAACAACCCCCCTCGCCAAGAACAGCCCGGCTTTGTGGGACTTGGGGACAAATTGTAATTTTCTTGCCCTAGTCACATTATTGGAAGCAACTTAGAGCCACTTAAGAAGTAAACGAGCAGAAAAAGATGTAAAAAGACATCTTTTGAAATTGCTATAGGTATTTTAAATATATACATACTGCTAAAGAAATAGAGCAATGGAAGGTCCCTCAGGGGACATGGGGGCACACTTTTGACCACAGCTGCAGCTCTGTGGGAAATGCCGCAGTGCTGAAGTGTGCAGGCTGACAGTTGAGGCTAAGGGAGCGGGGAGAGGTATAAACAGGAAGTTGACTTCATCACATGTCTGACTGCAAAGAGAACGTCAGAAACGCAAAATCAGAGCTAAGGCGTGGAGCGGCAAGAGAGAGATGAACTAAAAAAAAATCAGTTTCACTTTCCTCTTCTGCTACCATTTCCTAGCTACCTTAAGAGTTTTGGTTTGGACAGTGGCGCACTGAGGTTCTTATCAGTGCACCCTGCACGAAAAACTGGGGCATCATTATCTGAGAGTCGTGTTCCTTCAACATACCAGCTGAAACTCTCTGCGGCGGTCGTAGGCGTTTTGTATGCCGGAGTCTGCCCACAGGGCCCTGATGGCGGGCAGGTACTCCACAAAGTCGGACGTTTCCAGCTGGCCGTTGGCCAGCATGGCCGACCGGGTGTTGATTGCCATCACTTTGTCCCCGTGCGTGTTGTTCTTTGGGTCACCCCATGGGATGTGCAGCTTCTCCCGGGCGTCCACCAGCACACGAATGCCTAGAGAGAAAGCAGAAAAATAAA